>JBBPDJ010037049.1:0-11789 GCA_037974625.1 Cucumis cinereus
TAATAGGGCATGCCCGATATTCCCAACGTCTCTGTCGTAGTGGGACATGTCCAACACTTCCAACAGTATCGTTGTTGTGGACTAAACTCAACACCAACAACGATATACTCTCGTGTGCACACTTAGTATACTAGCCTCAGGCTCATTAATGATAAAACATACCTTTACTAAAATTCTCGAAAATCATAGAAATAGTAATAAAATACCTTTTGCTTTTCAACATATTATCTCGTGCTTAATAGCACATATAAAATCATAAATCATGAAAATTATCCTCAAATATATTTGATTTCAGAATTTTATCTCATGCTTACTAACATATGTAAAATCATTAAACTTTAAGATATATGAGGAAGTTTAATAATAGTTATGCTTTAAATCATAATTTAAAAATTATAGTTCACTCAGAGTCTTGATTGGCATTTCTTGGTTTGTAAATTTCTCCGATCGTTGGTTGCCCTGAAAGTAACCCATAACCGACTTATTATTTTCGATCGAAAATAAACTCCGAATATATAAATTATTCCTAGTTTTTCCAATAACTTCATTAAATTTCTCCATAATTACTACCATCCATGGCTAAATTGGGTATTTCCTACCATCCATGTCAATTCCAAAAGCATTTTGTCTTTACTTTTAACCATGGGCAAAGCATGACAGACCAGATTGTTTCCTAAGGTTTACTTTGAATGCGAACATTAGATGACAGAAAAAATTTCCTCTTGATCTTTAACGTTTCGAATTTTTTAAAAATTTTCCCCCAATTTCACCTGATTACTTCCGGCGACTAAATTTTCTCTTTTTGGCCAAAATTGTGCATTCTAACTATTACGACCAAATTTGAATATCAAATTCAGCCTCTAACCCTTTCAATCTCTTCAAATTTTTGAGCTGCTACACCACTGTTCTTCAGCTCTGGCAAGACTTTCTTTTTCGTTTTCTTGGTTTTTCCGACAAAATTTTTTTAAATTGAGCTTTCCCTCATCTTCCTCTCTCTTTTCTGAGTGTTTTGATAACAAATTTCAGGCCTAATGTCCACGATTTCTTTCAATTTCTTTCTTCTTTCTTTGTTCTTCACGACCATATATATAAATAAAAATTCACCGTTTGCTCTTAATTTTATCAATCTCCACCTTTTTTTTTTCTAGTTGTAGACTTCACACATTTAATGAAAGTTTTCCGCACCTTTCTCCCATCCAATTACATGATTGGAATAAGAGAATTGATTTTTCTCATGTTCCTTCTTTCGGCTGCCCATATTTCCAAAATTTCTTTTTTTTAAAAAAAAAAATTTCCTTTGTAATTTTTCTTTCATTTTCTTTTTATTCAAAAAAAAATTTCTTTTCCCAATTTGACCTCCTTTTCTCTCTCTCTCTTTTTTTTTTATAAATTAGAATAAATAAAAATAACTCGGATATTACAATTATCACCCCTTTTTGGAAATTTTGTGCTCGAAATTCAAATACTCTTACTTAAACATAGATGGTTACTTGCTTCTGATATGATTTTTTGTTCAGAGCAAGAATTTAGTACTCTGGAATGTTCAAAAGAGTAAAGAGAGTTCAAGAGTCTAGTAACATGCATGTAGGTAAGAGGCAAGTGTAACATGTCTAATAGATTGACGTGATACAGGAAATTATGCCTCCTCGAAAGGAAAGCAGACAACGTAGGCAGGACGTAGAAGGTATGCGAGATCTTACCCAGGCTCAGTTTGAAGGGGAATCTAGTACACCCAGAGAATAAGCAGATCAAAATAGTCGTATATTTTCCCGATTCGCGCAGAGGTTGGCAGAATCATTTGGATCATTATCCCACGATCAAGAGAGGAGATATAGTATTTAATGGCTCAAAGCTTTAAAAGCTACGGTATTCGAGGGCTCGACTGACCAAGCAGGTGCAGAAGCTTGGCTGAATCTCTTGGAGAAATGTTTTAGTGTTATGGACTGCCTAGATAAGAGGAAGGTCAGACTGGCAACATTCATGTTGCAAAAAGAAGCAGAAGGCTGGTAGAGATCCACAGAGTCACGATGAAGGGATACCCGTACCATGAGCTAGGAAACCTTCAGAAAGATTTTGGAAGTTCAGTACTATCCTAGTACTTACTGTGAAACCAAGAGGGATGAATTCCTCAGATTAGTACAGGGTGTACTGTCAGTTGCAGAATATGAGAGGAAGTATACCGAGTTGCCAAGGTATCCTCATACTATTGTCGCATCAGAGACTGATAGGTGCTGATAGTTTCAGAACGAACTGAGGAAGGACATTCGAACATCAGTAACTGCTATAGCCAAGTGGGCAGACTTTTCACAGCTGGTCGAGACAGCGATGCGAGTAGAGCAGAGCCTGAGTGAAGGCAGGAAAGACATGGGACCTAGCCGAACTGCTTCTACGACTAGTAGTTTCCATGGACGAGACCAGCGGAGATTTACTCCAGAAGTGTCTGGAAGGAGAGATTTTAAATCTCGCTCTCCTACGTCAGTCTTTCAGGAGAGATAGCTCAGGGAGTGCTTCTCAGAGGACCTCTAATCGATCACACGGATCATCATTAGGACAGAGGTCAGGACAGAGATCTGTCAGTAGCCCTGTTGACAGAAGCCTAGGCAGCAGTTGTGGCATAACACACAAGGGATCATGTTTGGCAGGAAAAGGTATTTGTTTCTACTACAAACAACCCGATCATTTCAAGAGAGAATGTCCACAGTTGCAGGCAGGATATCAGAGAGGGCATCAAGCCCCATCACAACAACTCAGTCAGCAGAGGAATTCAAGTGTTGGTGGCAGTAGTTCCAGTGGTGCTAAGCAAAAAGGGCTTGCAGAACGACCTCGACAGCAGGGAAAGATATTTGCAATGACTCAATAGGAAGCAGACAATGCGTCAGATGTCATTACTGGTACGTCACTTATTTACAATTTACCTACACATGGATTGCTTGATCTTATAACTACACATTCTTTTGTATCTAGATTGTTTGTAAGTAAACTAAATAAGATGATAGAGTCACTGCCAGATGGTCTAGTTATTTGTACACCTGCTGGTGTTGGAGTGTTTGTCAGTGACAGGATTAGAGACTGCTAGGTCATAGTAAAAGGTGTCAGTCTATCTGCAGATCTGATACCTCTTGATTTGCAAGAGCTAGATGTAATTTTGGGCATGGATTTTCTGTATTCCAACCATGCTATCATGGATTGCCATACAAAGGAAGTGACTTTTTGGAGACTAGGAACAACAAAGGTAATTTTTAGAGGGGAACAGAAAGTTATTCCTACATGTCTAATTTCAGTGATGAAAGCTACGAAGATGATGAGGAAAGACTGTCTGGCATATCTAGCACACGAGTTGAGTTAAAGAAAAGGGAGCTGAAACCTGCGGACGTCCTAGTAGTAAGAGAGTTTGTAGATTTGTTTCTCGATGATCTATTAGAACTACCACCTGATAGGGAGATTGAGTTCAATATTGATTTGTTACCTGGAACAACGTCGATTTCGCAGACACCGTACAAAATGGCACCAATTGAACTAAAAGAGTTAAATACTCAACTACAAGAGTTAGTAGATAAGGGATACATTAGAGCTAGTGTATCATTTATGGAAGCTCCAGTATTGTTCGTAAAGAAGAAAGATGGAACACTGCGATTATGTATAGACTATAGACAGCGAAATAAGGTAACGATACGTAACAAGTATCCTTTACTACGTAGCTATGATCTGTTTGATCAGTTGAGAGGTGCATCAGTGTTCTTAAAGATTGATTTGAGATCAAGATATCATCAGTTGAAAGTTAAAAAGTTAGATATTCCCAAGACAACATTCAGGACCAGGTATGGGCATTATGAGTTCAGAGTAATGCCGTTTGGTTTGACCAATGCTCCATAAGTATTTCCTTGCTTAGTAATAGCACCGTCAGATCTCAATTTAAACTTTGTCCCATTACTTCGTTTGGACTTCTCAAACAATTGCTACAAATTAGCATCTTCTGACTGTTTCGTCACAATATCAGTTACTAATGAAGAACGGACTTCCAATTGTGCCAATGAACTTTCTCATCTTCCTGCAGTTAAAGAATACTTGCAGTTAAAATGTCTTTAGAATTCTTTAACTCATCTAGTAAAATTACTTTCATGCCCCATAACACATCCTTAGGACGTCTTGACTTCCTACTTAGTGCATCTGCTACCACATTAGCTTTTCCTCTGTGGTACTCTATGGAACAATCATAATCTTTAATCAATTCAAGTCATCTTCTCTGCCTCATATTTAATTCCTTTTGATCAAAGATGTACCTAAAACTCTTCTGATCTGTAAAAATGTGGCATTTTTCTCCTAACGAGTATTGTCTCCAGATTTTCAAAGTTAATACAATAGCTACTAGCTCTAGATCATTGGTAGGATAATTGCATTCATGTTTCTTTAATTGTATTGAAGCATAATCAATTACCTTACCTTCTTGCATCAGCACACAACATAATCCTTGTGTGGATGCATCACAGTAAATCTCAAACTCTTTTCCTGATAGTGGAAGAGTTAAAATAGGAGTTGTTATCAATCTTCTTTTTAATTCCTGAAAACTCTGTTCGCACTTTTCTGACCACTCAAATTTAACATTTTTCTTGGTCAATGATGTCAACGGTAATGCTATTCTTGAGAAATCTTTCACAAATCGTCTATAGTATCCTGCTAAGCCTAGGAAAATACCTACTTCTATTTCAGCTGTAGGTCGCTCCCATTTAACAACTTCTGTTTTCTGTAGATCTACACTAACTTCTTCAGCTGATACCACGTGCCCTAGAAACATTACTCGATCTAGCCAGAACTCACAATTAGTAAACTTGGGATACAACTACTTATCTCATAATGTCTTTAACACTATTCTCAAATGTTTTTCATGGGTTCTTCTATCAACAGAATGTACTAATATATCATCTATGATTACTATTACAAACTGATCCAAAAATGCATGAAAGATCCTATTCATAAGATCCATGAAAACCTCTGGTGCATTTGTTAAACCGAAAGGCATTACTCGAAACTCATGATGTCCATACCTTGTTTTGTATGTTACTTTTGGAATATAAGATTCCTTGACTTTCAGCTGATGATATCCTGATCTCAAATCAATCTTAGAGAACACTGATGCTCCTTTCAATTGGTCAAACAAATCATCGATACGTGGTAAAGGATACTTATTATGTATCGTGACTTTGTTCAACTGTTTGTAATCTATCCATAACCGAAGTGTGCCATCTTTCTTCTTAACAAACAATACTGGGGCTCCCCAAGGTGATACACTAGGTTTAATGGATCCTTTGTCTACTAACTCTTGTAACTGAATCTTTAATTCCTTTAGTTCACTTGGAGCCATCCTGTATGGTGTTTGAGAAGTAGGTGCTGTTCTGGATAGTTAATCAATAGTAAACTCAATTTCTCTATAAAATGGTAATCCTAATAAATCATCGGGAAAAACATCTATTAATTCCTTCACTATAGGCACATCTTCAGGTTTAAGCTTTTCTGTCTGTATTTCTCTTATATGTGCAAGATATGTTGCACAACCATTCCTCAACATCTTTGTAGCCTTAAATGTTGAAATAAAACATGTAGGAATAATTTTTCTTCCTCCTCTAAATATTACTTCTAATGTTCTTGGTTTTCGAAAAGTCACTTCCTTTCTATGGTAGTCCATGGTAGCATGATACATAAACAGAAAATCCATACAAAAAATGACATCTTATTCTTGCAATTCAAGAGATATTAAGTCCACTGAAATACTAATATCCTCTACTAAAACTTCAGAATCTCAAAACACTTTTGTAACTAATATGGCATCACCAACAGGAGTATAGATCATTAAATGATCTGGTAACGACTCTAACATTTTACTTAGTTTACTCATAAACTTGCTAGAGATAAATGAATGTGTAGCTCCAAGGTCTAATAAAATATATGCAGGTATATTGCAAATAAGTAATGTACCGGCAATGACGTCTGATGCATCCTCAGCCTCTTGCTGCGTCATAGTGAATACCTTCACTTGCTGTCGAGGTCGTCCTAAAACCTTTTTCTATTTAACATCACTCGAACTTTTACCTCCTGCCCCTGAAACTCTTGGCCGACTAATTGTTTGTTGTTGAGCTTGTCGTTCTTCTTGAAATTCTGATCTCAACTACGAACAGTCTCTTCTAAAATGACCAGGTTAGTTGTAGTGGTAACAAACATTTTCTCTTGCTAAACACGGTTCTCTATGAATTCTACTACAATTGCTACACGTATTCTTTCTTGCTATACTAGATACCGAATATTGCCATGATCACGACAGAAATGATGATCCAATTGGTAGACTCGAGGTTCTCTAACTCTGCCTCGAATATGCACCCCATGTACTATCTCTTCTTTATGTTTGATTAGGGGAACGAGATTTAAAATCATTTCTCCCTGATACTCCAAAAGTGAAACGTCTGTGATCCCATTCTTGAAATTCACTAGTCAGGGAAACAAACCGATAGGCTCTTTTGCTAGTATCTCTTCTGCTAGACTTTGCTCAACTCTCATAGCTACTAACTGAGAAAAGTCTGTCCATTTAGTTAATGTTGTCACTGGTGTTCAAATATCCTTCCGTAAACCTTTTTCAAAACTTTTGCATCTATCATTCTCAGAAGCTACTATAGTGCGAACCATACCTAGATAGCTCATTATATTTCCTCTCATATTCTGCGACTGATAATGAACCTTATACCAATTTCAGAAATTATTCTCTCTTTGCTTCGCAGTAAGTATCGTGATAGTACTTATCTTCAAATGTTTTCTTGAAAGTTTCCCAGTCCATTATACTGGTATTCGCTCTACAAGATTCAATTGATTGCCTCCAGCAATCTGCTTCTTTCTGTAGCAGAAATGTGGCTAATCTGACTTTCCTTTCTTCAGGACAATCCATCACTTTGAAACATTTCTCCATCAAACTAAGCCATGTTTTTGCATCAGTCGGATCAGTAGATCCTTCAAATACCGTGGCTCCTAAAGCTTTGAGTCGTTCAATTTCGTACTTCTTCTCTGGATCATTAGATACTGATCCAATTTATTCTGTTAATCCTTGAGCAAATCTCGAAAACATTCTATATTCCATATCAGGCTGAACTCACGGGGTACTAGATTTCTCTTCAGACTGAGTCTGGGTAAAATCTCGTGTCCCTTCAGCTTTCTGCCTACGTTGTCTACTACTTCGACGAGGAGGCATGACTCCTATAACACATCAACTTATTAGACATGTTATAAATGCTCTTAACCTAAATGCATGACTTTAGATTTTCTTTCTATAGACTCTTTAAGATTTATCAAGACTCCTGCTCTGATACCAAGTTGTCACACCTTCCTCTAGATGCTACTCTCTGTCTAAAATGATGGTATGAAGTCAGTAGACACCACATTTATCTAGCAACATTTACCGACAACTTACTTACTTAGACGAATAAAACTCAAATATGAACAATAATTAAAGAAAACATATATACTGATAAACAAATAAAAATATTTGTTTAGCAGTATTATCTTGAGACATTAAACTCGAAACATTATTTACATCGTATGAAAAATCCTCAGTTAATACTTTACCCATTATTTTGGTCTAACTACAGGCAACATGCACGACAAAATTATAAAACTAGACAGTAGACTAGCAGCAGTAGGTCAGGATCGGAAATCAAGATCTCTATCTGAAAAATAGAAATCATTTTGAAAACATAAGCTAAAACTTAGTGAGTGTCTGAGTTTGATAAGCATACTATATAAATATTTTCTAAGAAAAATATAATGAAGTTTACATGAAATTACTAACCTTAACATTTTTTTAATCGTTATATATATATCTACGTTGTAGTAGGGGATACTCGATACTCCCAACGTCTTTGTCGTAGTGGGACATGCCCACTCTCGACAGTATCGTTGTTGTGTAGTAAACTCAACACCAACAACGATATACTCTAGTGTGCACACTTAGTATACTAGCCTTAGACACATTAATGATAAAACAAACCTTTACTGAAATTCTCAAAAATCAAAGTAATAGTAATAAAATACCTTGGACTTTTCAACACATTATCTCTGTGATTACAAGCACATATAAAATCATAAATCATGGAAATTATCCTAAAATATATTTGATTTCAGAATTTTATCTCAAGCTTACTAACATATGTAGAATCATTAAACTTGAAGATATTTATGGAAATTTAATACTAGTTATGTTTTAAATCATAATTTAAAAATTATAGGTCATTCACAGTCTTTATTGAAATTTCTTGGTTTGTAAATTTCTCCGATTGTTGGTTGCCCTGAAAATAATCTATAACCGACGTGTTATTTTTGATCGAAAATAAACTCTGAATATACAAACTATTTCTATTTTTTCCAATAATTTCGTTAAATTTCTCCTACCATCCATGGTTAAATTGGGTATTTTTAAATTTTATCCTAATCGGGTGTCAACTTCAAAAGCATTTTGTCTTTACTTTTAATGACGGGCAAAGCATGACAGACCAGGTTGTTTCCTATGGTTTACTTTTAATGACGGACATTAGATGACGGACAAAATTTCCTCTTCATCTTCAACCTTTCGAATTTTCTGAAAATTTTCTTCCAATTTCACCTAATTACTTTCGACGACAACTTTGGTGACTAAATTCTCTCTTTACATCCAAAATCGTGCATTTTAACTATTACGAAATATTTACCCATAACTTAAACTCTCTTGCCTCAAAGTTTGGTCATCTGAAATACTCTTAATCCTCCTGAATTTGATCTGAAATTTTTTCCGCTCTGTTTTTTCAGCGAGTTTACTACAAGATTTCCAAAGTTAAATTTGCTAGCTATGGCCGATATTAATCAAATTAATCCTTACATATCACAGAGGAACCTTTAATTGAGCTTACCACCAAATTTGATGTTCCAATTCGGACTCCAACCCTTTCAGTTTCTTCAAATTTTCAAACTGCTTCACCACTGTTCTTCAGCTCCGACGAGATTTCCTTTTCGTTTTCTTTGTTTTTCCCTAAAAAATTCTTTAAATTGAGCTTTCTCCGAGCTTCCTCTTTCTTTTCTTAGTGTTTTGATCACAAATTCCAGGGTAATGTCCACAGATTTCTTTCCATTTCTTTCTTCTTCCTTCCGTTTGCTTTTAATTTTATCAATTCCCACCTTCTTTTTTTTTTCGGCTGCCGACTTCACACATTTAATGAAAAATTTCGGCACCTTTCTCCGATCCAATTACATGATTGGAAGAAGAGAATTGATTTTTCTCTTATTTCTTCTTTCGGCGGCCCAGAATTCCAAATTTTCTTTTTCTAAAAAAATAATTTCCTTTGTCTTCTTCTCTTTTCTTTCATTTTTATTTAAATAAATTTTCTTTTTCCAATTTTCCCTTCTTTTCTCTTTCTCTCTTTTTTTATTTATAATTTGAAATAAATAAAAATAAGTCGGGTATTACATTTTTCTTCTCTCAACTTTAAATTTGTGCAAACCTGCACCCGCCACACACTCAACATTCCAAGAAGACTCAATTACTAAGTGTGTCTAAACGTGTTACCACTACCAAATTATATAAGGGACGAAGTAACCAACAACAAATCTCACAAGTTTCAGAGATATAAACAACCTACAAAATTAAATTCATTAGTCGTTTTGAAGAAGAAACCAAAAAATGGTAACACATATATACAATCACAAAGGTTACATAGAGCTATATGAAAAAAAGAAAGGAGCTTCAAGAGAAGTATCAAAATATTAAAGAAAATATTTAATAATTAAGTATATCTAGCAATTAAGAGCATGGGCGTGGCAAAGCAAATCCTAAATTTGTACCATGAATGAAACTTTTGTGTCCTAAAAACCAACTTAAAAATAAACAACATACAACCATTAAACTTCAACCTTGTTTATTTGAAAAGAAGAACAAGTGTGAAATCATCTTGCACATATCACTAGGAGCAACAAACAAAAGGTAAAATTTAATTGATAAAAATAGATACGCACCATTAATTAAAATTACACTAATAAATTCTATGTTTCACCCAAATCATGGAACCTACAACTTCCAAGGGATTTTTTTTTGCATACAACACGTGACGTGAATTCTATCAAAGAACTTTTGCATGTGCTCGAATGACTAATTACAAGAAGTAAGACAAATACGATTCAGGAGATTTTCACACTACACCTTCAAAAGCTAGCAAATTCACATCAAGCGACAAATAATTTTGAGCAAAAAATTATATATAGTGTTAGTTCAATGAGTCAAGATGAGAATTGATCAAAGATGGTACGGGAAAAGTTCAATAGCTTGGAAAATGGCACGGAGGACAAAAAAAGTGTGCAGATTTAGTGAAGAAAATGTTGTCAATTGTGCACTGCATGGGAGAACGTGACATCAAACCATGTCAAACATGCACATCAATGTTTCCGCCTTCTAGAGGATTTATTTAAGGCATTTTGAAGACTTTCTACACTTTTAGTTTTTCAATTTGACTTGTAATTTAGTATGCAATCTCATTTAAGTTCCTAGGTTTTATTTCTAATCATTTTCCTCTTTTCTTCTATCTTGGTATTGAGAAGTGAAGACAGATGTTGAAATTTCAATTATTTAATCATTAGACTGAGGTAGATAGTTTTGTTGATATGGTGTCCTTGTCTTGGGTGAGACGCCTTGTGTGTTTCATCGTTGGTGAGCCTAATAAGATATTTACATGATTTAAAGCCTATATCGCGAAGACATTTTGGGCGTCGTATTTAGAGGCTTAGTAAAGACATTTTCCACCCTTTAGTGGAACGGCGGATGTAGAGGCATACTTCGAATGCGAAAGAAAGATAAAATAAGTGTTTGATTTCAACACATTAAATGATAATAAGAAGACGAAACTTGCCATTTCCGAATTCACTAGGCATGCTGGAAATTAGTATCAACATCTCAAATCCGAAAGAAGAAGGAAATGGGAAGATCTCATCGAAACGTGGGAAGAACTTAAAGATGCTATGAGAAAGAGGTATGTTCCAAAACATTATGAAAGAGATTTGAAAACTAAATTGCAAGCTTTGAGGTAGGAAACAAAAAGTGTGGTTGAATATTATCAAGAGATGGAAACTTTGATGGAAAGAGCAAAAAATCGAGAAGAAGAAGAAGACACCATGTCTCGATTTCTTAGAGGTTTGAATCGAAAAATTGCTCATCCCGTTGATAGAAATTCACATCTTTACTTGGAAGTTATGTATCATTAGGCAATCAAAATTGAAGAATAATTGAGAGAAGAAAAGGAGTATTCCAAGGGGTACACTTGTAAACCTAAGACCTTTTCAAATTCTAATGTTTGGAACAAGGATAGTTTTGTAAATAGGAGTGTAGCAAAATGGAAGTTTGTGGTTGCCAAGAGAGTGGAAGTCGAGAGCTCCAACACTAAAACGATTGAAGCTTCAAGGAGGTAAACAAGAAGTCTAACTCCATTCAATGTTGGAAGTGTAAAGGGTTTGGACATATGAGCAAAAATTGTGTCAATAAAAAAGTCATGGTGATAAGAAATGAGATAATTGATTCGAAAGACGAATGTGATGAGCAAGATGCATAGCTTGAGGAAGAGTACATTGAAGGAGATAATTGATGTCTCCGGGACTTGAACAAAGGGCCCTACCCTCTCTATGGCACGAGAGGATTTTCTGCTTATTGGTTGGACCATAAGTATGTTGTTCATTAGAGGAGCATTGGTATTTAAGGACCAAGAAGTAACCCAGGGGTAAAACGGTAATTTGACCCAGCT
>JBBPDJ010037050.1:0-11789 GCA_037974625.1 Cucumis cinereus
TTCACTAGATTATGTAACATAGGGTATGGGTTTAATAGGAAGTTAACAGTTCACCTAGCGGGCCCAGTAGTGGGTCTCTTACTGAGTATTTTTATACTCACCATTCTCATGTTTATTTTTTTCAGGTAAGTATGAGAAACTGGCGAGGACAGGAAGGACCAATGACCATGTGTTTGGGGACTTTATTGACAAATGCTTCCGCTGTGTTGATGTTGTTATTATTGACAAACGCTTTCGCTTTAATTTGTAAAGAATATGAGTTTTTGTTTAAGTAACAACCTCAGGTTAAGATTGAAAATCCGGAGCGTTACAGCTTTAATGCTACTTGTTCCATCTTCAGATTTGATGGCTGCTTACCTGCTGCTTGTTCCATTTCCAGATTCGATGGTTGCTCCACTGCTGCTTGTCTCATCTCTAAGTTCGATCGTTGTTTTGCTACTGTTGTTCTATCTCCAAGTTCGATGGTTGCTTCGTTGCTGCTTGTTCCATCTTTAAGTTCGATGGTTTTTTTTGTTGTTGCTTGTTCCATCTCCAAGTTTGACACTTCATTTGTTGTTGCCTATTATATCTCCAAGTTCGATAGTTTCTTTGATGCTGCTTGTTGTTCCATCTCCAAGTTCGATGGTTATGTCGCTGCTACTTATCCATCCACAAGCTTGATGGTCGCTTCACTATTGCTTTTCGATCTTCAAGTTAGAGAGTTGTATTGCTGCTTCTCCATTCCAAGTTTAATGGTTACGCTGCTATTTCTCTCCATCTTCAAGTTCGATGGTTGCTTTGTTGCTGCTTATTTCATTGCCAAGTTTGATGGTTATGTCATTGTTACTTTCTCCATCTCCAAGTTTGAGAGTTCCACTTGTTCACTTGAAAGTTTGCAGTGGCACAGATTGATGTAGGAAAAGTAGCACGAGACGCATTGGTTTACATATCTGCTATGTATTTGCAACATCTTTATTGCATGTCTGTTACATACCTAAAACATACCAAGACTTGTTAGTGGTTGTTAAAGGACAAAAGGATACACTGGCATTAATCATTCAATGCATTTAACACACTTTACCACCAACATTGGATTTAGTTCATTAACTTAACAACAGAGGGTTGACTAGTGTAATATCACACTCTAAGTTGGTAAAAGCTAGTTCACTAACAACAAAAGGTGGACTAGTGTGATGTCATACCTTAAGTTGGTAAAGCTGATTCAGTAACAACGAAAGATGGACTAGTGTAATGTCACACCCTAAGTTTGCAAAAACTTGTTTAGTAACAACAAAGGACGAACTAGTGTCATGTCACACCTTAAGGTGGCATTTGTCGTCCAACGTGTCCAACACATGGCAACGAATGAAGGAGGCCATTGGCATTTGTCATCCAACGTGCCCAACATATGGGCAACGAACGAAGGATGCATTAACATTTGTTGCGCCTAACATATGCAGCAACGAGCAAAGGACACCTTGGCATTTATCACATTGGTGTCCGACGTACCTGCAAAAAAAAGTAAGAAGAAAAAAAGAGGAGATTAAGTTAGCAAATTTGATAGAAGAAAAGAGAAAAGAAATTTTCTTTTAAAGAAGAAAAAAAGAGGAGATTTGAAAAAGAAAAGAAAAGAAAAGAAAAAAAGATAGAAAAAGGGAAAAATTTGAAATAGAAAAGGGGAATTGGAGGAAATGACAAAAACGAGGAGGTCACAATGATTTTTAGCCAAAAACATGAAGAATAAGAGTTATTGTAAATCATAAAATTTCACGTGTAGGGTGTTATAACTATTTTGAAAATGCCCATCAAATGGAATCTTTCATCCCATATTCAATTAAATTTGTTATGTTGTATTTTTGTATTTTTAGGAAAGATATTTATATATTTATATCTCCTATGCCGCTCTCTCCTCCTTCTCTCCACGTCCCTCTTTCTCTCCACTACTGTCAATCCTCCGCCCTTCCCGAATTCTCCATCTCCACGCTCTCTAGGTTTCCATGACCTTGCTGGCGACAATCGACGGTCATTTAATACTCTAGATTTGCTTATTGGGTCGAGCACCACAAATTATGTTCTGAAGAGAAGAAACGTAAGTCTCAAGTCTGTTTTTTAATTTTTTTTAATCTGAGTTTGTTTGATTTTCTCCATTTGGGAAACCCGTTTGAGGATTTGGTCTAATTTGTGGATTTTGATTTTCAGATTCATGGAGTTTAAAATGCGGTGAGTTAGGGGACATTAATGTCAATGGGAGCCATTTTTGTTAGATATTTGAAGGTCTTCAAGGTTGCAGATCTTGCTTGGTTTTACCTTCATGTTGCCTGCTAGACCTCCGCCTACGTTGTCGGTGTCACCGATAGGGCTACTAGTATCAAACTCGACGACTAATCGGTTGCAGTTCAATACACTACTCATCGCAACATTGGGATTGTTTTGTTCGTCTTAGGAACTATTTAGGCAATTTAAATTAAACCATACAAAAGAATTCCTTTGAAATTTATTTGAGTCATTATCACAACTTAATGGTTTTGGATTTGTTCTATTTTTATTTTCTTAAACAGGTTTTTGCTTTGCTTTTAAGGCCAAATAAGGATCATAAGTACACAATTTATTGGAATATTTACCATCAATCCATGGGATACAATGTGATCATTATGAGTATCATCAATGTGTTTGAAGGTTTAAAAATCTTGAGTCCTGAAAATAAATGGAGAAGAGCTTATACTGGAGTCATCATCTTCTTGGGGGCTGTGGCCTTTGTTCTTAAACTTATTACATGGTTCATTGTGATCAAGAGAAGGAGAGCACTACAAGAAAAAGGGTTTTTAGTGGCGCAGCGAAAACGTCACTAAAAGTACAAAACACGTCACTAGAACTGTCGCTATATCCGCGTAGCTAAAAGTTTTAGTGATGCAATACTTGCGTGTCGCTAAATGTCCACTTTTAGTGACATGTATGTGTCATTAAAAACCCACTTTTAGTGACGTTATTGTGCGACACTAATTAATTTTTACAGCGACATCGTACACACGTCACTAAATGTATACTTTTAGCAACATATATTAGCGTCGGTAAATCAATATTTTTCACCACTAAAAATGTTACGTTATTTTTTTTTAAAAAAAATATGATTTATAGACGTTATAGAAAATGTTGGTAAACTATTTTATTAATTAAAAAAATAATACCCAATTTACTATATAAACCTATTAGAAAAATTTACATATTATCTTTTCAACACAATCATTAAAAAACATGCAATAACACCAACTTTCTCAAGAGTTTAGGTGAGAAGAACTATGTCAAGAGGAAGAGTTCAAACAATATCAACCTAAGTTATAATTATCAAGTTACACCAAGTGATGTACAAAGTTAGTTCCAAGTTACCTTCTAGGTACCAATAGTTTACATAACTAGAATTCTTACAATAATCGTAGTTTGTATTAAAAAATTCCTTCAACATGATTTTATTATACAAAATTATAAGATATACCAACCAAAAAACTCTTTTCATATCCATCCGGGAAATCAACATCAAAATCGATTTGTGCATCAAATCTGCAAAATAAATAAAAATGAAATATGCTCAATACACAAACATCAGTTAAGCAGGGGATAGGGGACATGCCAAACATAAAATTGGGATCAAGAAATCTAGATACTCATCAAACTCAAAGTAACTAAACAAAACTTAATACACAAACATAATGGTCAAGAAAGGGAGAGTAACTAAACAATGCTCAATACACAAACATAATGGTCAAGCAAGGGAGGGGGGCATGTCAAACATAAAAAAGGATCAAGTAATCTAGAAACTCATCAAAAACTCCAAAATAACTAAAGAATGCTCAATACACAAATATAATGGTCAAGCAAGGGAGGGGGGCATGTCAAACATAAAAAAGGATCCAGTAATCCAGTGCTGATACATATTGGAGATAAGGTTCAACTTCATTATAGTTGTTTAGAATATACCAATGTGATTTTTCTAACTCATCAAGGGTTAACTGTCGAAATAGGGCACCATCTAACCATCGTATATGTCCAGAAAAAGTTATCAACACCGTTAGAATAATAAGTACAACTTAACGTACCTAATTTAGAATTCGAAGTGTTAAGAATCAAAACCTTATGTAAATTGCAAACACTAGGTAAACTCATGTCCAATCAATTAGACATTCGAGTAAAGATAAACATAAGTGCATTTTCATTCCCTAAAAAAAAACTACATTTTTCAACCGAAGCATCAATATCATGATGCCTTTCCCTCTATTTCTTCTTCCATATCTATCTGTCATACCATCTTTTTCTTCACTTTTTCCTTTTCCTTCTCATCAAAATTTATATTTGAATCCCCACTCTCATATCTATGGAAACTATAGGATGATATAAAAAAAGCTACATTTTTCAACTAGAGCCCTATTCTCACCAACGTGTTTGTAATTTTGTCTCAAAGGGAAGTCTATGGTTAAAGATAGAGACTCAACAAGACATCAAAAGCCTCACAAATTTCTAAAAAAATCCAATTAAAAGACAAACATTCTTGTCTCAAAGATATATTTATATTCCCATGAGCACTATAAGCTTCCTTTGATCTTTTTTACCTTATTAACTAAAATAAAATAACAACACCACATGAAAAAAATCCCATTCTCATTTTTCTTTCTTTCCTTGGATGCTTCAAATTTCATTCAAATTACTTTTCAAATCCATACTCTTATAAAGTAGTGATTAATAAGGAAAATAGATCAAAGGAGACAGTAACAATTCAAAGTTGAAAAATTTGAGGCAAGATCCATGTGTTTGAAGCAAAAAAGTCGAAAAAATATAGCAAAGAAAGATGTACTGGTGAGTGACTGAAGACAAAAGGGAGAAATTGGTCAAATCCGCTACTGAATGAGAACGGGTGCAAGTAAACTCGTCGTTTAGTCGCCTTCCACTGTTCGTGTCATCCGCTATCTGTGTCGTCCACCGTCCTCGTCGTCTATCATCCTCGTCGTTCATCGTCCTCGTCATCTTTTATCTGCCGTCTATTTCATTCGCGTCTTCCATCGTTCGTGTCTTCGACCATTCGCGTTTTCCGCGTCTTCTACCATCCACGTCGTCCGTGTCTTCCCCCGTCTGCGTCGTCTGCCATCTGTGGAGAATGGGTTGAAATTGTCCGTCGTTGTTTGCTCGTTTGCCTCCTCCGTCATTGTCAGGGCCATGGGTACTTGTTGGAGATGGGGTATCGGGTAAGGACTGAGGAGCATTGGAGAAAATAGGAATTTTGATAGGAGAGAAATAAAAAAGAAGAGGAAAATTTTTTTAGAAAACTTTTAGCAACATTTATATGTTTGTTGCTAAAAGTAATTAATCTTTAGTGACATGTCACAAATCCTTTTAGTGATACGGACTAAAATGTGTCGCTACATTTTTTTTTGTGACACAGTTTTTATTAGCTCTTAAAAAACAGAAAATTAAAACAAACATTAGTGGTAGTTAATCAATTCTAACATAGTAAAATCCATAATAGCAATTAACTTAACTTAGTAAATACACAATCTGTTATGTCAATATTTTATGACTGAACTATGGGATTGTTGCAATTACACTAACTTACAAATTTGATAAATTATGCCCTTATACGCTTTTTTAAATTAACTTTTATTACTTTATTTATAATTGGGCATTTTAAAATTTTAAAAACAAAGATAAAAGATTCTCCATCATCTCACATCTTTTCCTTGGGTTTTTTTTTTTTGTACGGATGGCTTCGTTTGATGGGATCAAATGAACTTAGCCTCACTTTTGACAGTCAATGTTTTTTTTGGCCTTATGATGGTGTAAAATTACCTAACTATCCCCTTTATTTTCTCTACCCTTTAATTCCTCAAACCTCATCCCATATCTCTATACGACGTTTTTACATATCTTTCTACGACGACAGCTTCTTCATATCTTTCTACGATCTTCCTCTAGCAAGTTGAAGTCTGTATTTGGATCTTTTTCATCCTTTTCTAATTTGTATTTTTTTTTCATTAGCAACAAGTATTAAATTCCAAAATCAATATACTAAAACAAATAAAAATAGAGACTGAACAAATCAAAAGATTTTAATGAAATGGAGTTTGTAGATTAGATGAAATCAATCGAACCCAACACAAATAAGAACAAAAATCTGAATAAAACTGAAGCATGTGAAAACAAGTAAAACTAAACTTTCAAAGTTGCGAGGAGCAAGAAGGGTGTGCGTCGAGAAGCGAGGGCGTCGAGGATCGAGGAAAACAAGTTTTAATAAATGACAGAACATTACGTGCATTTGACAGTTCACGAGGAAGCGTGGAGCGTAATCTCTGCGAAATGAAAAAAAATGGCAGTGAAAAACGAAAATAAACTTTTGAATAGAATACCAAAAATTTATATCTAATATCCTTGAATGTTTATATTTATTTTATTTTGTTTATGTTTTAATTTTCCATATTTTCTAATAGAGAATAGGAACATTTTCTAATAGAGAATAGGAACAGAGACGCGCGGAAAAACTCAAAATATTGAAAAAGATTGAAAGAATGAAGGGATGAGGTGTAACGCTCCGGATTTTCAACCTTAACCCAAGGTCATTACTTAGGTAAAAATCAATAAATCCATTTTAAAAGACGAAGACAAAACAAACAAATACTTTAATTTAATCCAAATAAAATAATAATGGGTTTTCAAACGTTTAATCAAATAAATAATAGAAAAGATAGGAAAAGAACCTAGACGGGATCACTAAAATAGTTTTCTAACCAAACTCGTTACAAATAAAAGAAAACCAAAAAAAGTTTAATCATAAAGAAAACAAATGCCCAAAAACCGTAAGCGGAAGCAAAATAGGTCTCCCGGTCCCTCCTCATATGGTCACTGGGTTCACTTGCCCCTCGCCGGTCCATTCTTACCTTTGCCTGAAATAAAACATAGAAAGGAATGAGTATAAAAATACCCAGTAAGGAAAACCGCTACAGACTCCACTGGGTGACCGTTAACTTTTCCTAATGGCTTGTACTTTACGACACACAGTTGGGTGGTTGAGTGCTGACAAATATGTCGGAACAGGCCTCGGACAGACCCCCTTCACGACCATGTCACAGCAAATCGCAACATGGGCTTGCCCTTAGAACGAACGTCGGAACATGCCTCGTACAGACCCCCTTCACGACCTTTAGTGACGATGTGCCACACAGGCTGGTCGACTATACGCCACACAGACTAGTCGACGATTTGCCACACAGGCTGGTCACTGGTTAGTCAGAATCAAGTCGCCGTACGACTTGAAAACTGACCAATCGTTTCCCACCAAGTACAAAATCATTAGGTAAATTAACAGAAACCGTATCCAGATAAATCCAGTACAAGCATTATGATCATAATAATCTGAACATGTCTCAAGCAGCAGATAACACAGGTAAACGGTAAAACAAATCATGCACCATCCAAACAGATTTATAAACCACATACCCCGAGGCCAACCCCTAAAGCAGGCACATAAACCATCTTAACACCTTATACGCCAAAAGCATAGATTCGGTAGAAGTAATCCTTACCTAGAGTTACAGAGATTCCCTTAATCGAATTTGCCCCCAATTGACCCTAAACATACAAGAACTCTAATTAATACTTTCTTCCCAAAAGAAATATTAATTAATTCTAACCATTAATAGCCATTTCCAAACTCACCAACACAGACGAAAACTAAGGCGATTGTACCACCAACAATTCCGGTTGACTCTTCAAATTGAACCTTCAAACAACAAGGAAAAATACCCAATTAATCCAAGGAAAATTTTTTTTTATTTAAATCCCATTGGGCACCCTAAAACCCAATTTGAAATCTTCTCAAACCTTACCAACAAACCAACACAGAGCAGCGACAGCGGAGACGGGAAGCGACTAGAACCTCAAAGGCTCAGCTCAGCTCGTGGGAAGCAGATCTGGCACACGCGGGGCTTCCTCGACTCGACGACAAATCTGGCGTGCGGCGCGGCTGAGACAAGCGGTGCAACATCGACTTGCAGGTCCAGCGTGCTGTGCGGCAGCAGGTGTCTGGGCGCGGCTCAAACGGAGAGCAACTTCCTCGACTCGGTGCGCGGTGCGGCGACTGGAAGCGGCTTCGTTCGGGCGACGACGGAGAGCGGCTGGGTGCGGGGGGTGCAGCGACTGTGGAGGAAATGACTCGGTCTACTCGGGCGTGCGACTCGACGACAGAGATGGTGGCTGCGAGCGACAACTGGAAGCGTTGGCGTCGTGGCTAGCTGTCGGCTCGAGCATGGAGTTCGGCTCGACGACGGATCTGGCGTGCAAGAGGAGGGCGGTTGGGCGTTCGGCTTGGCGTGGCTGTGAGCGGAGTGGCTGGAAGGCGGCGGCGCGAGCTTGACGGTGAGAGAGAGCGTGCGACGGCGCGAGCTTGACGGCGACGGCGACTAGGTTTTACAACTAAGGTTTTTTTGTTTAAGGAAGAAGATGATGAAGAAACCCTAATTTCCCATTAGTTTTAAAGAGAGGACGAAATAATAATAATATAATAAAATACCATTATTTTCCTTTTCTTTTTCTTTCTTCCAAAAATAAGTCCAAATTCCTCTCTCTTCTTTCAAACCCACAATTTCTCTTTCTTCCAACAAAATAAAACACACAACAATTATAAATTCCACACTTTAATTAAAAAAAATTAAATTCATTACAAACATCCGAAATTAAAATTAACCAACCAAAAGTAAGGTAATTGATAAATAAGAATTTACAAATTACCTTTTAATTTGGGGTGTTACAGTCTCCCCTCCTTAAGAAGCTTTCGTCCTCGAAAGCTCTAATCCTCGAACAACTCCCGGTATCGAGCTCTCATGTCATCCTCTCGCTCCTACGTGGCCTCTTCCACATGCTGATTCTGCCATAAAACCTTTACCAAGGCAATGCTCTTACTGCGCAACGTCTTCACCTCCCTTGTCCGAATCTCCACTGGTTGCTCCTCGTAGCTCAAATTTTCATTGAACTCCAGGGGCTCATAATCGATGATATGCGACGGGTCAGCCACATACTTCCTCAACATCGAAACATGGAACACGTCATGAACTACGGAGAGAGATGATGGTAACGCTAATCGGTACGCCACAGAACCAATTCTCTCTAGAATCTCAAAAGACCCTATAAAGCGGGGACTCAACTTTTTCTTCTTTGCAAATCTCAAAACACCTCTCATAGGTGCCACCTTCAAGAACACCTTATCTCCCGCCTTGAATTCCAGATCTTTTCGTCTCACATCTACATAACTTTTCTGTCTACTCAGAGCTGTCTTCATGCGGGCTCTAATTTGCTGAATGGTTTCCTTCGTAGACTGCACCAATTCAGGACCAACCAACCTCTGCTCACCAACCTCATCCCAGCACACAAGAGTCCTACAACACTTACCATACTAGGCTTCAAACGGCGCCATGCCAATGGTAGCCTGGTAACTGTTGTTGTAAGCGAACTCCATCAAATGAAGATGAGAATCCCAACTCCTAGAAAACTCTAGAGCACAAGCTCTCAGCATATCCTCCAGTATCTGGTTCAAACGCTCAGTTTGACCGTCAGTTTGTGGGTGAAAAGCTGTACTGAAATCCAACCGGGTACCTAAGGCATTCTTAGACCTTTCCAAAAATTAGAGGTGAAACGAGCATTTCTGTCAGAAACAATCGACACCAGAACTCCGTGCAACCTTACCACCTCCTTCAAATACAACTGAGCTCACTTATTTGCTGAGTAAGTAGACTTACCTGGAACAAAGTGTGCTGACTTTGTGAGTCTATCCACAACAACCCAAATTACAGTATGACCCTTCAGGGTCCTAGACAACCCCGTAATGAAATCCATCGATATATTCTCCCACATCCACTCTAGAACTCCAAGAGGCTGTAACAAACCTGCTGGCTCCTGTCTTGGTGTTTTCACCTGCTGACATACCAGACATTTGCTAACAAAGTCTGCTACTTCTCTCTTCATGTTAGGCCACCAGTAAAAACGTTTCAAGTCCTGATACATCTTGGTACTGCCAGGATGCATAGCAAAAGAAGAGTTATGAGCTTCAGACAACAAGTCCCTCTTAACTTCACTGTCTACGGGAACACATAAACGTTTCTTAAACAGGAGACCATCATCAGAAGATACAGAAAAACCCTCAGCTTGCCTCACCTCTGCTAGGTGGCGCTTCGAACTCATATACTGGTCACTACCTTGAGCCTCAATAACTCTTTGTCTCAACATCGGTTGCACCGTCAACTGTGCCAACTGTGAGGTTACCTCCCCTACTGCAACTGCAATATCGGCTGACTCAAAATCCTGGTGCAACTGAGTTTGCATGGTAATAAGAGCTACTGAATGGGCTACCTTTCTGCTCAAGGCATCAGCTACCACATTAGCCTTACGTGGATGGTATAAGATCTCACAATCACAGTCCTTCACCAACTCCAACCACCTACGTTTCCTCATATTCAACTCCTTCTGGGTGAAGAAGTATTTGAGGCTGTTATGATCGGTGAAGATCTGTGTCTTTTCCTCATACAGGTAATGTCTCCAAATCTTCAGTGCAAAAACGACTGCTGCTAACTCAAGATCATGGGTGGGATAATTCTGCTCATGAACTTTCAAGTGACGAAACGCATATGCAACTACCTTCCCGTGCTACATCAACACACAGGCCGACCCTCTCTTTGAGGCATCACTATAAATCACAAAGCCTCCTGAACCATCTGGCACTGTCAGGACAGGCGCAATGACGAGTTTCTCCTTCAGCTGCTGAACGCTATTCTCACAAGTCTTACTCCATTCAAACGTAACCCCTTCCTAGTCAACTGAGTCAAAGGAGAAGCGATGCTGGAAAAACCTTCCACAAAACATTGGTAATAACCCGCTAAACCCAGAAAGCTACGAACCTCAGTAACAGTAGAAGGTCGAGGCCAACTGGTAACTGCTTCAATCTTAGCGGATCCACTGAAACTCCTTCCCTAGATAAAACATGACCAAGGAACGATACCTGCTTCAGCCAAAATTCACAATTGGAAAACTTGGCATAAAGCTCATTCAATCTCAGAGTCTCCAAAAGCTTCCTCAAATGCTCCTCATGTTCTGCCTCTGTCTTGGAATAAACCAAGATATCATCAATAATCACAATCACAAAGGTGTTAAGGAAATCTTTGAACACCATATTCATCAAGTCCATGAACACTGCAGGAGCATTGGTCAGCCCAAACGACATCACTATGAACTCATAATGTCCATATCTCGAACGGAAAGCAGTCTTGGGAATATCACTCTCCATTATTCTCAACTTATGGTAACCTGAACGAAGATCAATCTTCAAAAAAACTGTAGCTCCCTGTAACTGATCAAACAAATCATCAATTATAGGCAACGGATACTTGTTCTTGATCGTTACTTTATTCAGCTCTCTATAATCAATGCCCAGACGCATAGACCCATCCTTTTTCTTGAAAAACAAAACTGGTGCACCCCAAGGTGACACACTCAGTCGGATGAAACCCTTGTCAAGTAACTCTTGCAACTGCAGTTTCAGCTCTTTCAACTCAGTTGGAGCCATTCTGTACGGAGCTTTAGATATAGGCTTAGTACCCTGCTCCAGTTCAATAGCAAAATCCACATCTCTCTCAGGCGACAGACCCGGGAGATCCTCAGGTAACACATCAGGGTAATCTCTCACCACAGGCTCAGACGACAAGGAAACATCAACTTCCCTGGTGTCCACCACACTAGCCAAGATACTCCAAGTACCTTGATTCAACATCTTACTGGCTTTCATA
>JBBPDJ010037051.1:0-11775 GCA_037974625.1 Cucumis cinereus
ATTTAAAATTAACTAAAATTTAAGAATACATAAAATTTAAAATTAACTAAATTTTAAAATTTAAATTAACTAAAATATTATGATCTCACCCCTCCTCTTTTCTCTCTCTCACTCTTCCTCTTTTTTCTCTTTCTCTCACTCTTCTAAAGGCACCCTCAAGTTTTTTCTTTTTCTCTCTGGCGAGGGTTCAACCCTCGCCCTTTTCTTTCACACCCTTTTCTTTCACTTTTTTTTAATTTTCTCTCTCTTAAGGGCGAGGGTTGACTTTTTCTTTCACTTTTCTTTTTAATTTCTTCTCTCTCTTAAGGACGAGGGTTCAACCGTCGTTTCTCTCTCACCTCTAAAACAACTTTATTTTTCTAAAATGTTTCAAAACTACTGTATTTTTCTAAATACTTTCTAAAAGTATAATATTTGACTAAATCATCCCAACAAAACCCAAACCCCTTTTCTCGACAAACTCTCGCCTCGTTCTCCACGCTTCAAGTGACTGTCGCCTTCAGCCCAACGACACCATCGCTCGTCGCCTTCGTCGTGCCCCTCCCCTTTCGTCTGACCTTGTTTTCTCACCTCCGCTGAGTGCGTCTCACAAATCTCGTCCTTCCCGCTGTCGTTCAATTAATTTCCACCAACTATGTTTGGGGTGCTTCGGTCGTTCGCCTCGTGTTTCCATGTTCTCAATCATTTTACTGCTATGCCCATTGGTGCAAACATCTTTTAGTGTTGTTCACATACTTCAGTGGCTTCTAAGGTAACTCGACTTCCACTAAGTTTCATCCTTAACTTTATTCCAAGTTTTATCCTTTTTTATTAATTTGACATTCTCAAGCTGTAATATCTAAATTTGTGAGTTTCAGTGTTAATTTCTTTTATCTTAGAGCTATTTATACATTAAACCCTAAAAGTCAATCTCTATATTTTTCTTTCAATTGTTTTTGTTGCGACATATGTGTGCTAGAAACTAGTGTACAATTAAATAAAGTATTGAAGGAATGTCATATGTTTAAGGTTGTAAATAAAACATATTTCATACGCTTTTCTTGATTACTATGTAGCCATCTGTATTCCGCTATTACTTGTGTTAATGAAAGAACTTTTTACATTTGTTTGTGTTACATTGAGTTGAAAACTTAGTAACCTATTGGTTCTCAAATTATGAAATGGAGTTATCTTGTTAAATTTTATTGTAGTTTCGTTATTTGAGTTTGAGATGGTATTTTGTTTCTCTTCACATAAGAACCATCTTTAATCTTCTTTTGGGTATTTTTCTTCTAAACTAGATATTTTCTACTATGGTCATAATAATAGAGGATTCCTTTTTTTTTTCTTTTTCTATTCTATACATATTAAATAAGCAGACACTCCTTTGACAAATTCATGTTACATATCAATTGCTAGAATGAATTAGTCTTAAAGTCATCTGGTCATAAGTTCATTTTACTAAACTACTTGTCATTATGTTTACTGTAACCAAGTTTGTTTACTGGCTAATTACCAAAAATTAAGTTTTCTGATAGTGTTCAATGGAAAAATCATGGATGATGGAAAATAGGATGTCTAGAAAATATGACCTAGAAGTTAAAACACTCATTGAATTTTGTTTAGGTCATAGCAATGGTTTCAATTCAATTAGATGTCCATGTTTGAAATGTGAGAATCGTATGTGAAATGTGGTGTCGACCCAAAATCAAGAAAGTGCCTTTTACAAAATGCTAGTGTGTGGGATTGTCAATTCAAATCAACATCGACTACCAAGTATGTACCACCATTTAAAAATGACCAGAGAAACAGAGACATCCTCTTATTGGATACTATTTCATCGATCAAGGACATTGAAATACATTTGTTAGTTCATGACTGAGTGAAAAGTTCCAAATAAGTATAATAACTTTTATCATTCCTTCATCTATTTAGATTCATTTTCCTTTTATTTCATTGTCGATCGAAGGTCAAAAGCCGAAAGGGTCGTGAGAGGAAAAAAAAAGTACAATCATCAGATGTCACATAGGGTTTATGCAAACCTTGTAAAAGAGATGGTAAGAACAAATTTATTTTTAATTCTTGCTGATTTTAATGTGAGATTACTAATCAAATGTATGTAATTTGGGTAGAAGCAACTTCATTAAATTGTTGAGCAGTTGATCGTTCTCTCGTATAGAAGAAGACGCGTTCAAATCGAGTGAGAGAAATTTCAGATAAAAAAACAAAGGAAGTAGTCAATCGTATAGTAAGTACACTAAACAATTGGTATTAATGAATCATTCAATGTTAACAACTATTATTACAACTTTTATTTTTATAGGATGAGCTACTTACTTCATGAAACGTGAATGCTACATGCAAACATTTAAGAGGGATATACTATCACATGCATTGGAAGGTGATGATCCATCAGGAAAGATTCGTGGGGGGGGGGGGTCGGTAAATACGTCACAAAGACCAAATATTTTCACACCGCAAAAGAGAAGAGGAAGGCCAAGATCGATAAGGATAAAAAAATATGTGGAAGAACGAGCTTGAATGGTTGCTCAAATCTTGGAGTTAGAAGAGGAATTAATGAAACATAAAAAGGTTGATGAAATACCCATCAAAGAATAAGCAGTAAAAGACTACAAAGAAAAGAGTGATTCGTCTCCAAGAAGTGTGGACTCCCCGAAAGACCTAAGTGGGCTGAAGAAGAAAAAAGTGATAGTGAAACAAAACTAGTTATGGAAGAGTACGTCGACTTACATGAGGAAAAGAAGGTGAAACACTATACACCTTTACTACTTCTTAATGTTTTATAATAAGTGAACAGTTGCCCACACAAGTTATTGATATATTAAAGGTTGATGTTGAAAACAAATCTTTCTCTGAAGCGTCTGGGAGCTCAAAGAAAGTGAAGGTTAGTAATATTTTCTTCCAATTAATGCTTGCCTTTTGTAAATGTAATTTGATAATGCACTTGGTTATAATGTACCTTAAAATAGGAGAAACCTGTTTGGAAGGTCGTGAAGGTATAAGGAGTGGAAACTAAATGGAAGTGAGTGGTGTAGGACTTCATTTACATTATTCTAACTCTATAGTCTATTTTATATGTTATGTGCATAGTGCAGTAGTGCGTTGTAGAATGCAGATATTATGTCATGCAGCTCATGCATGATATAATATTGTCAAAGAACACCTCAATTTTAGACATAGTATGTATCTAGTTAAATAGTTTCTAGGTTCATTTCAATGTCAATTACTAATATGTAGTTTATTGTCAACAGACGAAAGGTGTACCCTCGACCTACACACAAGATGAGATAGATAATATCTTATCTGAATGTGATGATTTTGTAGGAGCGCACGTGTTCTTTACATAGAATGAGGGACTTTTGGTAAAGTTTTGGGAATATATTTTGATATAAATTACTTTTTGGAGAAGAATGACACGTGTGCATACATACTTTGTTTGGAGCTGCTGGAAGGGCCAAAGTGGTAAGATATCAATTTATAGGGAAGTATATTAAATTGACACTAGCAACGCTATATAATATGGACTAATTGAAGTGCTCACAGTTTACTGCCAAAATGTTTGAAATGAACTTTTTTTTCTTGTGTGATGGAAACAATTTATTGATGGCCAATATGTATATATTTCACAGTATCTCTGTAATTTGAGGTAAGAGATACTTCTACTGACTCCACGCCTTTAGACGAATAAGGTGTGGAAGATGGTTGGTTTGCTTACTTTGTGGCGTCAACTTCGGGTTCTTGTATATGTTTTGTGTAGATTATGCATGACCTGTCGTTCTATTGAACTGTGTTATATGATGCATGAGGATTAAACTGTTGTTGTGATCACTATGTTTATTGAATTGGTTTGTTGGATATAGTATCTGTTAACTTTACCTAATAACTTTATGTACTTTGTGCTGGGACGGTGTGTGGCGTATTGTTTCGATAGGGTCAGATAACAAGCTTGTTTGGCGTATTGTTCTGACAGGGTCAGTTAACAAGCCTGTGTGGCATATTGTTCTGACAGGGTCGACTAACAAGCCTGTGTGGCGTATTGTTCTGACATGACTATTCCTACTAAACCAATTGACTGTGTGTCGTAAAGTGCAGGTTATTAGAGAGAGTTAATGGTCACCTAGTGGGATCAGTAGTGGGTCCCTTACTGGGTATATTTTTATACTCATCCTTTCTGTGTTGTGTTTCAGAAAAAGGTAAGAAGAGACCGATGAGGAACAAGAAGAACCAGTGACCATATCGGAGTGGACCTTTAGACCTTTTGCTTCCGCTTTACGTCTATTTTGGCGTCTTTACTATTTATCTATTTTATTTTATTTGTCGTACTTATTTGATTTAGAAAAGTGTTTTAGAGATCCCATTTAGGTATTTCTTTTATTTTGACTAAGTATTTGTTTTTGTGACCCTTTTAAATGATTATTCTAATTTAATAAAGTATTCGTTTTGTTTAACTTTCGTCTTTCAAAAATTTATTTTACTTGTTTTAACTAAGTAACGGCCCAGTTCGATTTGAGAATTTAGGGCGTTACAGTTGGTAACAGAGCCTAAGTTTTAGGTTTAGGTCTCTGTGTTCACTATGGTTCACTTGTTCTCGCCAGGTACGTTTTCTTAATTAAGATTTTGGTGATACTTATTTATTGCCTGTAAACTGGAATAACATGGATCATTGGTAGATCTTGTTTCATATGACTTGGTGATGGTTTTAGGAAATGTCGCCCCATTGAGGTGCTAGGAGAGGTGAACGAGATGGACGAAGAACAGGTCGAGGTCAACCTGCTGAGCCAGCTGTGGACCCCACAACATCTGTCACGCAAGCGAACCTGGCTGCTCTAACAGCTCAATTGGGGCAAACTATTGCAACGACCGTAAAGACAACTTTGGCACAGTTTCAGCCGGCCCTGGCCGCACCTATTCCAGATCATGATGCGCCAGTAGTACCTGAGAACCTGTCGGCAGAGGGAAAGCATCTGAGAGATTTCTGGAAGTATGATCCTGAACCGTTTGATAGGTCACTAAAGAACCCTTCCAAAGCAAAATTATGGTTGTCGTCGATCGAGGACATTTTTCATTATATGAATTATCCGGACAACCAGAAGATCTAGTGTACAACGTTTATGCTTAAGGACTGGGCCATTATCTGGTGGAAGTCCGTTGAGAGAATGTTGGGTGGAAATCATCGTAATATTACATGGGAGCAGTTTAAGGAGTGCTTCTATGAGAAGTTCTTCTCTGCTAATTATCGTGATGCCAAGTGTCAGGAATTTTTAGACTTGAAGAAAGGACAAATGTCAGTGGAGGACTACGATCAATAGTTTGACGTGTTGTCTCGTTTTGCTCTAGAGTTGGTTGCAATAGAGGCGACCCGTGCTGAGAAGTTTGTGAGAGGCCTGAGGAAGGACCTCCGAGGCTTTGTCAGATCATTTAACCCTTCTACTCAGGCAGAAGCCCTGCGTCATGCTATTGACGCAAGCGATCGTGACGATGATGTTCCAGAGAAGTCGTCTGAGAAGGAACCCTCCGCGGGGCAGAAGAGGAAGGTTGAGGACAAGCCAGCATAAGTTCCACGGAAGAGTCCGAAGATCAGAGGGGCACTGAGTCACTATCGAGAGCAGTTTGCAGAGGCCGGTGCCACTGTGAAAGAGACACTGTCTTGTCGTAAATGTGGAAAGAGACACTTGGGTCTCTAATGGATGGAGGCTAAGGTTTGCTTCGCATGCAAGCAACCAGGGCACATGCCCGACAGTTGCCCTAATAACTCTTAGACAACCGCTAGGATTCAGTCAGCTAGTACATCTCAGGGAGGTGGAAATAGGCAACAGGGTCGAGTTTTGCCACCAACCGACAAGAGGCAGAGAAGGCAGGCACCGTGGTGACATGTACGCTCCCAATCTTGGGGCATTATGCTTTGGTGCTTTTTGACTCTGTGTCCTCTCATTCTTTGTGGATCATGCATGCTTAGAGGTTTAACCTCTTGATTTTTTATTGTCTGTGACTACTCCATCTGGAGAAATTATGTTGTCTAAGAAGAAAATTAACGTATGTTAGTTAGAAATAGAGGGTCATGTGCCAGATGTAACCTTGCTAGTTCTGAACATGCGAGATTTTGATCTGATACTAGGCATGGATTGGTTGGCTGCTAATCATGCTAGTATAGATTTTACTCGTAAGGAGGTGGTCTTAACCCTCCTGATGAGGCAAGTTTTAAATTCAGAAAGGCAGGAACTGTGGTGTTGCCCAAGGTTATTTCTGCTATGAAGGCCAGTAAGCTGTTAAATCAAGGTTCTTGGAGTATCTTGGCTAGTGTGGTGGGCACCAGGGAAGTCGACGTTTCCTTGTCGTTTGAGCCTGTGGTAAGAGATTACCCCGATGTGTTTCCTGAAGACCTTCCGGGATTGCCTCCTAAAGAGAGGTTGATTTTGCTATTGAGCTGGAGCCGGGTACTAAGCCTATAGCTAAGGCTCCGTACAGAATGGCTCCAGCTGAGTTGAAGGAGCTGAAGCTGCAGTTGCAGGAGTTACTTGACAAGGGTTTCATCCGACCAAGTGTGTCACCTTGGAGTGCACCAGTTTTATTTGTCAAGAAGAAGGATGGGTCTATGCGCCTATGCATTGATTACAGAGAGCTGAACAAAGTAACGATCAAGAACAAATATCCTTTACCCAGAATTGATGATTTGTTTGATCAGTTACAGGGAGCTACAGTTTTCTTGAAGATTGATCTTCGTTCAGGTTACCATCAGTTGAGAATGCTCCTACGGTATTTATGGATCTGAGGAACAGGGTGTTCAAGAATTTTCTTGACACCTTTGTTATTGTATTTATTGATGACATCATGGTTTACTCCAAGACAGAGGTGGAACATGAGGAGCATTTGAGGAAGGTTTTTTAGACTTTGAGGTTGAATAAGCTTTATGCAAAGTTTTCCAAGTGCGAATTTTAGCTGAAGCAAGTATCTTTTCTAGGTCATGTCGTATCTAGAGAAGGAGTTTAAATGGATCCTGTCAAGATTGAAGCAGTTACCAGTTGGCCTCAACCTTCTACTGTTACAGAGGTTCGTAGCTTCCTGGGTTTAGCAGGATATTACCGACGATTTGTGGAGGAATTTTTCCACATCGCCACTCTTTTGACTCAGTTGACCACGATTTGTGTAGGTCCAAAACTTTTTGACGCTTGGCATCTCGAAGTTTGGTAGAGAATAACTTTTTGTAGAAGCATTTTTTGAGTTGTTCCCACGTTATAGCATGGAGATTTCCACCCAACCTTCTTTCGGTGGACTTCCACCAGATAACAGCCATGTCCCTGAGCACAAACGCTGCACACTGAATCTTCTGGTTGTCTGGACAATTTATGTATCGAAAAATGTCTTCAATCGACGATAACCATAACTTCGCTTTAGTAGGGTCCTTCAGCGACGCATCGAAAATCTGATGGTCATACTTCCTAAAGTCTCTCAGATGCTTCGCCTTTGTTGACAGTCGGTCAGGTAGGTCCTCTGGTACAGCTGGTGCAACTTGATTTTGAACAGGAGTTGCTGGGGATGGCTGGAATTGTGCCATAACTGCTGAGCTGCTAGAGAAGTAAGGTGAGTATGGGTAATGGTTGCGCCAAGGTCTACAGCTTGTTCAATAGATTGACCTCGACCTGTTCCTCTTCTACCCCGACCACCCCTTCTAGCACCTCTGTGTGGCAACATTTTTTGACAATCAATAACCTTTTCTTTTAGGTTCTCAGACACATAAAATAGTCCATCTTATTATCAATTTATACTAGCAAGATCATATACTTCTATCCATAAAACATCTTATCAAGAAAACATACATGGGGAGGACGAAGGAACCGTATTAACCATAAGGACATATATCATAGACTTATATCATAAGTGAGTGTACAAAACTTAAAAACTTAGGCTCTGATACCAACTGTAACGCCCCAAATTTTCAACCTTAACCCAAGGTCGTCACTTGAATAAAACTTTTATTTTAAAACCAAAATCACACAAAGTTTGACTCATTTTAATAAAGAAGCAATTTTTAAAACATTCTCGAGTAGAAAACAAAATGTTTCAAATAAATAGATAAAAATGATTGAAAACAATTTAGTTGGGGTCCCCTAGTCAAAACATAAAAAGAACTTGTAAGTTTGAACAAAAACCGTCGAACAACAGTTCAACATTCTAAAAACATCAATCATAACAAAAACTGCAATAGAAGCATGTGTCATAATACTTCCATGAGCATGGTCACTGATTCCTCTTGTCCTTCACTAGCTTCCTCTTACCTATGCCTGTAAAATAAACATGGAAAGAGTGAGTATATAAAATACCCAATAAGAGACCCACTTCTTGACCCACTAGGTGAACTATTAACTTCCTATTAAACTTATATCCTGTGCTATATAATCTAGTGACCCGTAAGGACACTTATAACTGGCTAATGATTCAGAAGGAAGTGTATTTGTCTGGTGAATCCGAAGAAACGCGTATCAGTGTAGTGGAGGAACACACTTCCTTACAAGGTATACTTGCTAATAGATAAATTTAAAAACCACCATAATTCTTATGAATTCTTAGTCCAATCAACCATTAACATATACATGAATATTTCATCCAACATTCACATTCGCATAACATAAATATTATGATTTATAGTTTTTCCATAAGAAACCCTAAACATCTAACATTGTATAGCTCAAACAAGCCATCATAACATATTCAATTTTAATTAATAATTTCCCATAAAAACTATTAACTCTCTACATCATCAATCAATTCAATCAATTAATTCAACTGTATTACACATTCTTACTGTCACGCAACAACTTACTGTCATACAAGCATCCTATCATCACATAACATCATTATACTGTCACTTACTGTCAAGGATCTGATTGTAAATCCTTTACCTAAATTTACAGAAAATACTCTTGGCTTGAAATATAACTTCTTAAATTGATCCTAAACATAAAACATTTAATTAATAATGTTTCATAAAAATTATTAATTATTTTAACCTTATTCTTTCAACAACAATTCTTAAATCAACTTATCAATTGGTCGTCGAAATCCAAATCAATTCGTAAAAAGAACTCCACAAATAAATTTCAACAATTACGCTTCAATTAATCAAGAATTATCCCTAATTAAAATCTAAAATAATTCTTTAATTAAACTTTGGTGGGTATCCAAACTCACCTTAAAATACCACCAACTTCACCAACCAAATCCCACCCAACAGAGGTGGCGGCAACGACTGGACGGCTCTGACGCGAGGAAGATTGGCGTCGTCGCCTCTAGGCGAGGCGTGACTGAAGAAGGAAAGACATTGCGACGACTGGTCCTTGGCGTCGCTGCGGTTGGGCTTGGATCGCGCGAACAGAGGCGGGGCGACACACTAAGGCGACACAGAGTGACTCGAGAATGCGGCACTAATGACGCGAACGATGATTAGTGTTCAACCAGAGGGGTCCCGTGGATCTGGGCGCTAGGTTTGCAGCTTAGCTCAGATCCTAGTGTCGGCTCATGACGCATGAAAAATTTGGTTCGACGGTGCAAGAGTTTGACGACGACGTCTAGTGGCATTGGAGCTTTGTGAAGGAGAACTTGTGAGAAATGAGAGGCTGGGCGACAGAAGTAAATGGGGGGGTGACAATGAGATTTGAAGAAGAAGAGAAAAACCTTTTATTTAACTCTCATGCAAACCCATAAACCTAGTATTTATAAATAAAAATAAAAATATAAATATAAATAACTTTATTGTTATTATTATTATTATTATTTCTTTTCCTTTTCCTATTTCTAACAAATAAATCTTTTATCTTTTCCAAGCCAATCAAATATTTTCCTCTCCAAATATTATTTTCTCTAATCGACTCTCTTTAAATGAGATAAATATATACAAATATGTATTTATTTCCTTAGTCAAAACTCTACAAAAAAAAAATCAAATATTCCACCAAATATCTTTTTTTTTTTATCAAAATCTTTCAAATTAAACTAAATTAACATCCCAAACCAATATAAATAAACTAACTTATACTTACTTAATTCAAGATAATTAAACTAAGATTATCTCAAATTTTGGGATTTCACACTGTAATACATAAATTACCAAAATGTAAATAACGTTGCATATTCACTATGGATAACCAATATATGTATACTTTTAACGACGAATTAATATTGTTTACACTTTCCTTGACTGTTTTCCAAATTGGTTGTTTTCAAACTTTTTTAATATTCTTCTAGGATTGAAAGATCACAATAGCCCTACTGCCAAGAAAAAACTATGCGTTAAAATAAAGTAAACTTTAAAATAGTTACATATGTAATATCTACTCTAGATGTTGTCCGTAGTGAGTCAAGATAACAGATTGTCTCATCGTATGCGTTGATAGTCAGAAGTGTCCAATGACCACTACATAGAAGACGAGAAATCCATGTTCACTATTATGAAATAAATTAACTACAAATTCATAAATAAGTTGATTACTTACCCTAGATTAAAAGGAGCTAGAACTAGTTAGTTTCATTTCAAGCCATTAATCTGCTACACTAGTTGCGAGATCTAACTTCCTGAGTGCTGTGTCCAATAGATATTAGGGTCGGATCAACGAAGATGTAATTTGAAACATCTTTTGATTGCAAGTACCTAAGAAGTTGAAAGGTAAATAAACGAGAAACCTAAATACAAGACTTAGAAAAAACCAAAGGAGAACATTATATTACTTACGCCATGTACGCCACCAATGTCAAAGTTATAACTTCTCTCATGTTATAGAAGTTAACAATATCTTCTCGCAGGACAACACTTTCTACCTATACCAAACAACTCAACCGATAGTTGGTAACAAATTCAAGAATCTTTCCATTACCTTTTCAACATACCTAAGTATTATCTTGAAAGATAGTAGCATATTGATCGTAGACTCACAAACAACCTCTGTTTCCTTAGCAACCTTAGAAGTTCACATATGAAACAATATCAAGGTCATCAATGGAAAGCAAGTAGTGCAACAAACATTGACCAAAACTTAACTAATTACCTCATAGTGCAACTGTTGGTCAATTTTGCTCGATTCCTTCGCATCCTCATGCCCATCATTCAGCACGATCACATCCACATTAAACTCTCTTTAACAACCTTCGTCTTCAGCTTCTTTTTATCCTTCTTTGTCGGTTTCTTGTCGCCTTCAATCCCATACTCCAATCTTGGTTTGGAGCAAGATCCATGTGCATATGTCGGTGTAGATCCAATGCAAATACTAAAAACAATGACAAACAATGCAATCATATTGTAACAAGGAAAAACAAAAAACCAATATCCCAATACCAAATCCTAAGGTTTTCATTGAGTAAGAAAACATAACAACAGAGTCCCAAAAACACAAACCCAAAATAGGAACCTCATGATCTGCAAGCATTTAAATCAGACGTCAAGACATTCAAGTATTCAGTTTCATAACATTTAATAGCAAAGCCTACAGAGAATAGTTAATATTATGTCTATATTCATTTCTATGCACAATTATAAATATCATCATAGACCTTCTAAACAAATTAATGAATGATGAGTAAGAACTTGAGATCGTACTTTAATCAGAAACTTTGAAATGACAAAGAACTACTGACATCGAACAATCTACACACATATGAGAAGAAATGTTGAGTAATTAGTTCTATCATGGCATTGGTTGTAACGCCCCGAGTTTTCAACCTTAACCCAAGGTCATTACTTAAGTAAAAATCATTAAATCCATTTTAAAAGACGAAGACAAAACAAAA
>JBBPDJ010037052.1:0-11761 GCA_037974625.1 Cucumis cinereus
AAACCCTAAACCCACGCGCACAACCCCAAAATTTTTTCCTCCTTTCTCACGCAGACGTTTCTCTCTTTCGCAGACGCCGTCGCAGACGGACACCCACGGTCTTCGCAGCTTGCAGACGTCCGACACCTATGGTCTTCCCAGATTCAAGACATCTGACTGTCTTTGCAGTTCGTATTGCAGACGTAACCAACGCTGAGGTCCTCGCAGCTCGTATCGCAGACGGGCCTTTGCAGCTCACATCCTAGACGCATGTGCTCATTTTTCTATCTCAAATCCCCTCTCGTTTTCATCTCTATGACTCTATCCGCCATAACCCTCCCTTTTTGAAACTCCCCCTCCTCTCTCTTTCTTTCCCTTTCTCTCAAGTGTCATTTTCGAAAACGGACGAGAAAGGCTGTATTGAATGACCAATTTTTGAAAACGACAGGTTCGATTTTACTTTGGGTTTATTTTGCTTTTGTGGTGGTTGTTGTTATTTTTGTGCATTTTGATATTTCTGCCATTAAGAAGAGGTGAAAGATAACTAGATTTAGAGATGGAAATGAGGATTTAAGATATAGAGATGCATTGTGGTGGATGTTGCTTTTGTGCATTTTTGTGCATTTTGGTATCCTGGGAAGATATATAAGGTTATAATGCCTATGAATTTATGTGCTTTGGATGATTTGGCTACAAAATTGGTACAGAATTGGTCAAGGTTGAGAAGAAATATCAGTTGTTAGATTTAGCTACAGAATGGGGTCAAGGGTAAATCTTTCTGTGTATCCTATCAATAGAACCTCAACTGCACCAAAATAGAAGTTCTATTTTGCCCAATACTATGCATTCAATTTAACAATTTAACCATCAATTGACAATATGTATACAACCCGCCAACCCAACCCGACTCAACCCAAATTTTATGGGTTGGGTTGGGTTGACCCTTGCATATTGAACCGTAGGGTTCAATTTTTGCCAACCTGGTGACTTTGGGTTGGTCCATAATTTTTCTCCAACCCGGCTCATGTACACTCCTAGATACATGGAAAATAGTTTACTACTCAAAGAGAATAGAAAGTGCTATGACCTCAACCTCAATAGAGTAAATCTTAGATACAAAACAGAGAGGTGGTGTGTTTTTTAAGGAGAAGTGATCTATTTATATATAAAAAAGAGTTCAAATGGTAGTGTGAACTAATAAATTTAAATGAAAAATACATTTTTGGTCCCTGAGTTTTTTGGAATAGGTGTGTTTGGTCCCCAAGGTTTCAAATTAGTCATTTTGGTCCCTAAGTTTTCAATAATAAGTTTAAAATTAACGGATCTTCCATGTAGATTATTTTTTATGATGAGGTGGCTTGCTCAAATTTTTTATTTAGATTTTTATTTAATTTTTTTTTAAAATAACCAATTTGCCCTAAAAAATCTAATAACCCACGAAATCTTCCACAACTTCTCGTTCAAACCAGCCCCACGCAAAAAAACATCATTCATTCCATCAGCAAAGCTTCATCCAATCGACAAAGCTTCATCCAAGGCCTTCATCTTAAGCGATTGTGACCTTCAATCGATTTTGACGATTACGAGTTAAACAACCGCGACCTTCAATTGATTGTTACGATTACGAGTTTTCCAGATCAAATCAATTTCTTTTCTGATGGTTCGACTACCCTTTCATTCAATAATCTGCACTTAGAGGTAAGTGAAAATAACTTAAGCAATTATTCTAGGGTCTCTTTATAATTTTTGTTTTTAGTTTGGTTCAACTTTTGTTGTCTTTTAATTTTAGGATAAAAATATAGTGATAATACAGTGATTCATAATACTTTTCTCCAACAAGAAAAGTTACATGTTGATGTTTGGATTTCTTTTAATTGCAGATGAATGATTTATTTGATATCACATTTCACTTCAATGGCCAAATGATTTATTTGATATCACATTTAACTTTAATGGCCAAGTTGTTTTTCATCCTATGATAGAGACATTAGGGGAAAAGAGATAGTTGTTAAGAATTTAGAAACTGATATGTTGTCAATTTTTTAGTTGAAGTCCATAATAAACGAAAATTAGATACACAACTCAAAAAACAATTATTATATAAAACCAAGACTTACTCTTCAAATTGGAATGATACCCATATTCACTGACAATGATATTTTGGAGATGGTTTCTCTACTTAGTGACGAAAGGATGATGCGTGTGTATATTGAACATGATATGCACAATAACTCTAATGTGTTTGAGGGTCTGAAAGAAGCTGAAGAGTTCGATGATAGTAAATTGTTTGAGCAGGTTGAAGAGGATATTTGAGTCTATTTGTGGGTCAGAGGACATTCTAAATAACCCATGTAATTCTGATGGTGAGAAAATTGATGGAGCACCAGAGTTTAGACCTGAGACTGATATGGATCATATTCAATTTTGTGTTGGTATGAAATTTTGCAGTCCTAAAATTTTAAAAGATGTTATTAAGAACTATGCACTTCAGCAGTTCTACAATGTGAAGTTAAAGAAGAATGATAAAAAAAAAACAAAACGTCATTGCTGTGTGTTTCGAATGGGTGTAAATAGAGGTTGCATGCAAGCATTATGGAGGCAAGCAATACATTCCAAGTTAAGTCTTTGATTAGTGAGCATACATGTCCTTGAATGTTTCGAAATAGAAATATGAGCTCAACATGGTTGGTTGAGAAATACATTGATCGTATTAGAACCCAACCTAATTGGAGTCTCACGGAATTTATCGAAGTGGTAAAAAATGATTACCAAGTAACTATTTCGAGGACTCAAGCTTATAAGGCTAGAACTAAGGCTTTGAAAAAAATCAACGGGGACCTCTTCGAACAATATAAAAGCTAATGAGACTATGCCAAAGAGTTGAGACTATCAAATGTGGGGTCCACAATTAAAAAAACTTGTGGTAGGGTAGTGGAGGAATCCAACCTCATATTTAGACGAATCTATATGTGTTTTCGAGCATGTAAAGAGGGATTTCTTGATGGATGTCGCTTGTTCATAGGATTAGATGCATGTCATCTCAAGGGACCATGCCAAGGACATTTAATGGCTGCAGTTGGAGTTGATGGTAATGATGTCATATACCCCATTGCATGGGTTGTGGTGGAGGCAGAAACAAAAGATAGTTGGACATGGTTTCTTTTTATCCTTCATGATGATTTAGGAGACTTCCACAGTAAGAGATTTACTTTCATTTCAGACCAACAAAAGGTAAATATACTTTTTGGGATTGTTTATCCTTGCACTATGATATAATTATATTATTTCAACTTATCAAATTACTATTTTTATTTAAGGTCTTGTTCTGAAATTCAACGACGTATTTTCAAATGTGGATCATAGATTTTGTGCACAACATTTCTGTTATAGTATATATGTAACTTATAGGAGTTTATTAGTCTTTTGACCTTTATTGTAATTTACTAGTCTTTAGTTAGGGTTTCCATGTATGTCTATATATATTGAACTCTATTGCATAGAATGAAGTATGAAGTTATTTTATATTTGGCTCTAACAACAACATGGTATCAGAGATTTAGAGAAAATTAGGGTTTGAGAATTTAAAACCCTTTTGTACCATCTAGGGCTTTGTGGAGGGGTGGGTTTATACTTTTGCCCACCGTCGCCATCTTCATTTTGTTAGCCGAAAGACGCTGCCGCCAACCGTCAGTCGCCTTCGGAAGCTTGTCTGTTTTCAACACCGCCTAGGTAAAAAATAAGCCCAGTGGTCGATCTACCAAACCCTAAAGTTTCGCAATTATCTGACCTGCGAGTGAGCCTCACACGCCGCCACATCCTCCACGAAAGATCTACGCGTTGGTGCGTGGGAGCGCGTGAGATGTTTATTTTGTGCTCTGTCGACTGAGTTCGTCTCCGCTTGTGTTTTCCAGTCAGTTTATGCATTCGGGTCTAGTGAAATCTGTTTGGGTGTGACGATAATTGGAGAAAATTCGGTTGATTTACTATCTTATGGCCAAAGAAGATCTCCCAGTGATGTCGAATTTGGCTCCATTTATCCACAGTTTGTTCACGAAATCTCAAAAGTACCAAAACTCGTCAAAAGCATCTCTCTCATCAGTAGCATGTGCCCCTATTACAACCATTGCTAATTCAGGTAACATGAATCATTGTCTCTTTTCCTCCTCTTTAGTCAAATTCCTCTTCTTGTCGAGTATGTATTTCAAAAAAAAAATCCATTCTGAAATTCGAACACAGTTTGGTGTGTGCCTTACAACTTTGAGAAGTGACAATGCTGGTGAGTATTTTTTAGAAGCACTAAATTCGTATCTTTGTACACATGACCTCACCAATTATCCTGTGTTGATATTGCATCCCAAAATGCAGTTGCAGAACGAAAGAATAGGCATCTTCTTGAAACTGTGCGAGCAATATCCTTTCAAATGCATGTTCCAAAGCAGTTTTGGGTTGACACAATTTCCACAACTTGTTTTCTTATAAACCGTATGCCTTCGTTTGTTCTTCAAGGTCAGATACCTTATAATGTTCTCTTTCCAACAAAACATTGTTTCCTATTGAGCCTAAAATATTTAGTTGTACTTGTTTTGTTTGAGATGTTTGTCCTAATTTTACAAAGTTAGACCACAAGTCTTTGAAGTGCATTTTCTTAAGCTATTCTCGTGTTAAAAAAAGATACCGATGTTATTGTCCAAGTTTGAATAGATATTTTGTGTCTCGAGACGTTACTTTCTTTGAGGATAAACCTTTTACTACCTCTTTGCTTAGTACAAGTCAGGGGGAGGAGGAGGATGATCTTTTTCTTTATACTCTCACGTATCCAACTCCCTCCCTTGATCTGACTCTTCCAGCGTCTGCTCCTAGTCATCCACCAATATCTAAAGTCTACTCTCGTCGGCAGCAACCTCCAGGTGATTGTTCTGTCCCGAAAGACTTTTTGTTATCGGATCCAGGAGAAAGTGATGAGCTTCCTTTTGCTCTTCGTAAAAGTAAATGTTCTTGCACTTATCCTATTGCGTCTTGTGTATCTTATGATCAATTATCATGTTCTACATGTTCGTTTGTCAAATCTCTTGACTCTATCTCGATACCTAAGACCGTTCATTAAGCCTTGTCTCATTCTGGGTGGCACAGTGCAATGATTGAAGAGGTGAATGCCTTAGATGATAATGGTACTTGGAATTTAGTGTCTCTTCCTGCAAACAAAAAAGTTATTGGGTGCAAATGGGTGTTCGCAATTAAAGTTAATCTAGATGGATCAATAGCTCGTTTAAAAGCACGAATGTGGCTAAAGGTTATGCTCAGACGTATGGGGTTGACTATTTTGATACATTCTCTCTTATTGCTAAGCTTACTCTGTCATTATTCATTTCTATGGCAGCATCTCAAGATTGGCCTTTACATCAGTTGGACATTAAAAATGTCTTTCTCCACGGTGATCTTTAGGAGAAAGTCTATATGGAGCAACCACCTGGGTTTGTTGCTCAAGGGGAGAATGATAATGTGTGTCGCCTTCGCAAATCCTTGTATGGGTTGAAGTAGAGTCCACGTGCATGGTTTGGAAAATTTAGTAAAGCACTTGAGCAGTTTGAAATGAAGAAAAGCAAATCGGATCACTCAGTTTTCTATCGAAGAACTATTAGTGGAGTTATTCTAATTGTTGTATATGTTGATGATATTGTTCTAACCTACAGTGATACATCAGGTATATTGTCTCTCAAATCTTTCCTCCAAAGTCAATTTCACACTAAAGATTTGGGAGTGCTGAAGTACTTTTTGGGCATTGAAGTAATGAGAAGCAAGAAGGGTACTTTTATGTCACAAAGAAAATATGTGCTTGATTTGCTATCTGAGGCAACAAAATTGGGAGCGAAGCCATGCAATACTCCGATGATGCCTGGTCTTACAATTGTTAAACGTTGGAGAACCATTTGAGGATCCTGAGAGATATAGAAGACTAGTTGGGAAGTTAAATTACCTTATAGTAACACGTCCAGACATAGCTTATTCAGTAAGCATTGTGAGTTAGTTTATGACCTCACCCATAGTGGAACATTGGGATGCAGTACAACACATTCTATGTTACCTTAAGGCTACACATGGACGTGGGATCTTATAGAAAGATCATGGTCATATGAACATCAAATGCTGATTGGGCATGATCAAAAGAAGACAGAAGATCGACTTTTGGGTATTATGTTTCTGTTGGAGACAATTTGGTTTCATAGAAGAGTAAGAAGCAAAACATAGTTTCACGATCAAGTGCTGAGTCATAATACAAAGCAATGGCACAAGCAGTTTGTGAAATAATGTTGTTACATCAACTTTTGATTAAGTTGGGTTTTAATACTACAATTTCGACTAAGTTGTGGTGTGACAATCAAGCTGCTCTCCATATTGCATCTAACCCACTATTTCATGAGCGTACTAAACACATTGAAATTGATTATCATTTTATTCGAGAAAAAATACAACCAGGTTTGGTGTCTACTGGATATGTGAAGACTTGAGAACAATTAGAGGATATCTTTACAAAAGCTTTGAATGGAGTTCGAATAGACTACCTATGTAACAAGTTGGGCATGATTAATATATATGCTCCAGCTTGAGGGGGAGTGTTATAGTATATATGTAACTATAGGAGTTCATTAGTTTTTTGTCCTTTATTGTAATTTACTAGTTTTTAGTTAGGGTTTACATGTATGCCTATATATATTGAACTCTATTGAATAGAATGAAGTATGAGTTATTTTATATTTGGCTCTAACAACAACAATTTGTATAAAAATTTTCAAAAGCAATTCAAGGGGTTGGCTTTTAAAAAACATGTTTTGGAATACTGCAAGGGCAACTACGAAGCCTGAGTTTGATGATATTATGACAGAAATGAGTAGGTTGAATATGCATGCTTACCAGTATTTGAATGGTATAGGCGTAAGGTATTGGTCTAAGCATTCTTTTTCAACACAAGTTAAATGTGATGTTTTGTTGAACAATATGTCAAAATGCTTTAATTCCTATAATTATGCAAGCAAGGGATAAACCAATTATTCAAGTGTTTGAGATTATTCAAAAATTGGTTATGTCTAGATTGGCAGAAAAGTATGAATTTTACAGTTCAATAAAAGGTGAGTTAGGGCTTAGAGTGCAAAAAAATTTGGATAAATCTAAGACTAATTCTAGAAATTGTGTAGCATTGTGGGCTGGAGACTTGATGTTTGAGGTAGAGAAGAGTGGCTCACAATATAAGGTTGACTTGAATGAAAAAACATGCAGTTGTAGATCATGGGACTTAACTGGCATACCTTGTGTTCATGCAATACAAAGCATCTATTACATTAAAAAAAACCCAGAGGAGTTTGTACACGACTGTTACCGTAGGAAGACATTGATGAAAGTATACTCCCATTACATCTGCCCCGTGAATGGTTCCTCTTTATGAAAAAAAACATCAGCAAACCCTTTGCTACCACCCATGATCCGGAGACCTCCTAGCAGACCAAGGAGGCAGGGAAGAAGAGAAGCTGACGAAGTCGTGTCATCTCATAGAAAGCAACGTATTCAAGTAACTACTAAGTGTAGTCAATGTAAAGGTACGCGTCATAATGCAAGAACATGTAAAGGGCCAATTGTAAAAAGTTCACCGAGGACGGTGAGAGATGACACCTTCATGGAAATGAGGATTCCAAGGACCGTAAGTGTTACTCACAACCACTTTACACTTATTCAATTTGTGTACATTCACTAATTTAATTTGTGTACATTCACTATTTGTGTTTGGAAGAAGTTGATATTGGAGCTACAATTGAAAGGATGATACCTGAACGTGAAGGATGGAGCAATAACGAAAATATTGTATTCAAACAATCTACAAATATTATGCAGAGAAGATGCTAGTTGTTCATATTTCATAACCTTATTTTGTGAACTTTGATTTTGTATAGCATAGAAGATGCGAGTTCATATTGAGAACCTTATTTTGTGAACTTCGATATTATATAGCAAAGAAGATGCTAGTTCATACTTTAGAACCTCATTTTGTGAACTTTCATTTTGTATAGAAAATAAGATGCTAGTTCAAATTTAGAACATTATTTTGTGAACTTTGATTTTGTATAGCAAAGAAGATGCTAGTTGTTCATATAGTTACTTCTTTTGTGAAGTTTGAATATGTGTAGCAATTCGATGGTGCTACAAATTTGTATGGCTATTACTATGTTTATAGTACGGGTGTAAAAAACCAAACCTAAGCGTTGGACTAATCAGTTCGGTTCGGTTTGGATTGGATTATAAGTATATTAGTACTGAACCAAATCGAACCGAATAGGATTGTTTCGATTTGGTTTGGTTTCCGGTTCTAGGTTAACAACTTAAAGAATAAAGTCGTTCATCCGCACACATGTCTCTCCCTCGCCTTGCTCTAACGTTCATTCTCCCTCTCTTTCGAAGCTCCCGCTGTTCATTCTTTCAAACTTTGGTTTGTCCTTGCCGTTCATTCTCCGTTGAAGCTCTCGTCGTTCATTAATATCTTCACTATGAAAGTTTGGTAGTGAAGAAATTTCTTCGCCGTTCATTCTCGGTTGAGTTTTTGCCTTATTCTCCAATCATTACAGACAAACTCTCTTTCCCTTCTCAGAAATTTTCTTTTTCCTCATTTTTTTTGTTGAACCCATTTCTTTAATGTCCATTTTTGTTACAAGTTTTTGGCAGATTTTTTAATTCCAGAAGTTGCCCTAAAATAAATGTGCTTTGAGAGATGATTTTTTGTTGAAAATGTATTTGAAAGCTTTGTTTTGAAGAAACAAGTAGGTGTTGGAGGTTGAAGAACATTGACATTTGAAAGCTTTCTTTGGAATGTGTGGTTGGAATGTATAGGAGATGTTTCAGAGACGAGGATAATTCAAGAGAGCAAATTTTGGAATAAGTTATTTACTTTTTGTTGTTTTAGTTTCTAAATTTTGAAATGTAGCATACGTTGGTAAGGAGCTTTACAATATGGGATGCTCAAAGATTTCCCTTGGCGATACGATTGGTGTTGGTACTCCAGGTAACTTTTGGGACGATCATCTTTCAAGCATTTTTTGTACTTTGTTCAGTGAGTGAGATCATGAGGGTCTCTCGAATCTCCATGGCTTGTACGATTTTTGGCATAATTTTATTCACACTTTTTAAGAGAGTTTTCCATAGAACACTTATACTCTATTCAGTTCTTATAATCATCTTACTGAAAGCATCAAGTTATGAACTTATAAAAAGTATCATTATCCTTATCAGATATTGCATCATAAATTTTTTGGTCAGGAATATTGCTTGGCAATGCTTGCTTTCTTCTTCTTCTTCTTCTTTAACTTTAGTTATGAACTTATAAAATGCTTGCTTTCTTCTTCTTTTAATTGCTCCGAACCTACAAGTGCTCAAGCAATATATACCAATGAATTGGTATTTATTTGGCAAAATATCTGATAGAACCACTGTATATATCAGAGAATCCAAGGCTTGCAAATTTAGGGAAATCAGAGAGACCTTATCTCTCGTACGCTACCTTGCAGTTGCATTTATCAAGAATTCTTGTACCCTGGCTCTTTCTAGCACCCTATATACTCCTAGGCAACCCACTCTCACAACTAACTTGTAATGGCCCAGAAATTGAAATTTTGTCTCATTTTTAGACACGAAATTCAACGTTATGTTTAGCAAACATTTTAACTTTAGAAGATGCCAAGTAAAACGTTTTAAATACGACTTTATAGTTTAAGGACTAGATTTTGAACAACTTAAAAGTATCCTGACTGATGTGCCAAATAGCAAGTGGAAGGTACGACCATAGTACTGAAGATGTCCCCCTTTTACTTGCTTCCTCTTGGATGTTGACTACCAAAGGCTTATTATTATCCCTTGTCATCTAAAACTTGTTTGGATTCTATTAAGAGGAAAAATGTACAAAGCACCTAGTTACCAATATATACACACACATATAGGGTTCAAAAAAGACAAAATGAAGACCTTGTCCTAGAATTTTCAAACTTAGAACTAGATTTTTGTGAAAGAAGCATATTTTTATAGTCATGGTTTTTTAAAAAATAAGCTTATAAACACTGCTACTCCCACCTCACCTATGAGTTACACTATTTAATTGTGACTGGCTATGGAAACAAATATGTTACACTTGCATGGAATGGATACAATGATGTTGAGAAACATTTATCTTATTATCAGATGGGGATCAACACAGTGGGTTCTTCAGTTTCGGGTCTTGGGGGTTGTCCATATGCTAAGGGTGCTTCTGGAAATGTTGCAACTGAAGATGTTGTGTATATGCTGAATGGAATTGGGGTGAAAACTAATGTAGATCTTGAAAAGCTCATGTTGGCTGGAGATTTCATCTGCAATCACTTGGGGCACCCTTCAACTTCAAAAGTAGCACTTGCATTGCAGAAAGTTGCCTCCAACGCCAATAAAATTATTAGCCAATCATTTTGACACAACTTATCATTCAGTTTAGGTGAAAAGAACATTTCTTGTTTATCTAATCATGGGCATGTTTGTGAAGAAAATTCTTTCTTTGACATAGTGAATGCAGAATTAAGCATTAAAGTGATGCAAGAAGTTGATGAAAAATGAACACATGAAGAAATAATGGAGTTCGTTTAAGATGTCGATCCATTTGGTCATTAAAATTTTTAAATATCTATTTGTCAGTATTTTGGTAAAAAAAAGAAAAAAAAAACTATTTTGGTTCTTATTTAAAATGTATAATCTATTTTTAAAAAAGGCACAATAATCAATATCTATTTTTCATTGATTATTTACAAGCTACTGTGCCCTCACTTATTTTATTTACAGGCTAAGCCCGACTCGACCCAGATTCACGTTGACCCGATTCGGGTCGAGTCGAGTCAGTTAATGTGCACACTAACCCGTCACTTCTCGGGTCGGGTCGTTTTAAATAAAACCCGATCCGACCCAGCCCACTTAAACCCTTAGTTTATAGACCAAGTCTCAACAAATATTTTTTTTGTGAACTTTGTTTGTGAATTAAAGTTTCCATGTGAATTATGTATTAAAGTTTGTTCGTGAATTAGAATCAAATAAACTCACTTGTTCAAATGGAGTCGGCCTAATGAATCTTGAATGCTGCATTACTACATCTAATAATAGTTTCAGATTTCAGAATACATATTTGATAAATGATTCAAATTAAATATGCCAGATATCTTGTTTAGTATATCTTCAATAATGCATTTTGTCAACCTTAAGGGTATGTTTGGGGCATGGAGTGGGGTGGAGTGGAGTGGGCTATAATAGTCCACTCCATGTTTGTGGCAAGGATTATTTTAGTTAGGGATTAGGATTAGGATCAAAATAACCCACATGCTTTTACTATTCTTCAACCCTATGGGTATTTGTTTCAAGGGTTGGAAAGTTCGTCGACCAACTTCCGACACCACCTCCAGTGATCGTCGCTGGCCAATCTCCGACCACCACCTTCGGTGATCGTTGCCGGCCAATCTTCGACCACCACCTCCGATGATCGTCGTCGGCCAATCTTCGACCACCACCTCCGGTGATCGTCGTCTACCAATCTCCGACCTCCACCTCCAGTGATCGTCGTCGGCCAATCTCCGACCACCACCTTCGATGATCGTCGTCGGTCAATCTCCGACCACCACCTCTGGTGATCGTTGTCGACCAACCACCACCACCACCTTTAGTGACTCCACCGACTAACTTCTAACAACCAACTTCGGCGACCACCGCCAACCAACCTTCGGTCGCCACCGATCAG
>JBBPDJ010037053.1:0-11760 GCA_037974625.1 Cucumis cinereus
TTACTTTACTCGGTTTTAATTAAAATATTTGTTTTGTTTTGTCTTCGTCTTTTAAAATAGATTTAATGATTTTTACTTAAGTAACGACCTTGGGTTAAGGTTTGAAAACTCGGGCCGTTACAATTTATATGATTTGAGAATTGATTTTATAGTTGTGTATTTCAATTGTTTCGGTCAAATGAAAGTAGGTATTGTTTATAGTTGTTTTGTATTGAAAGTATATGTTGTGTGTTTTATTTGTGGTGTACTATTATTTAAAGTTTGTTAGGGTGTTAAAGTCATGAATGTAACTAAGTGTTAGTTTATTTTGTTTGTGTTAAGTTAGAAACAAAAACGTAGGTGTGTGTGTGTGTGTGTGGGGGGGGGGGGGGGGGGGTGGAGGATATTGCCGAAGTTATTTTTTCATTCCTTTTGTTTTGTTTTGTTTTGTTTTGGTTTTTTTTTTTTAATTTTTTTTTTTTTTACATATGATGGCTTAAAGTTTGTTTAGGTACTAAATGCATGAATATTCTTAAGTGTTAATTGATATTATTTTTCCATTTCCTTTGGTTTTTTGTGGTTTATGAATGACTAAGTTTGTTTAGAGTATTAAAGTCATGAATGTTCCTAAGTGTTAGTTTTTAGTTTTTGTTTTTTGTTTTTTGTTTTTGCATTCCCTTTGGTTTTCCCGTGGTTTAGGAATGATTTTAAAGTTTGTTTAGGGTATTAAAGTCATGAATGTAACTAAGTGTTATTTTATGTAGTTTGTGTTAAGTTTGAAATAAAAAAAAAGTAGGTGTGTGTGTTGGGGGTGGGGGTGGGGGGGGAGGGAGGTATATTGCCGGAAGTTAATTTTTCATTCCTTTTGGATTTTTTTTTTTACATAGAATGACTTTAAAGTTTGTTTTGGTAGTAAAATGCATGAATGTTCTTAAGTGTTAATTGATATCGTTGTTTCATTGTCTTGGTTTAGCTTTCATTTTAATATTAATTTTTATTGTTATATAGATTGACACACGGAGATCATACTCACAAATGATGTTGGACGAGGTGCGAGTTGAGTGAGTTAGCTGATTTTTTGGGTTAGTACACGTGATGGTCTTTTCTATGTTGCTTTCATATTGGGGGGTGGGGGTTGAGGGGGTGTGATTGTACAGTTTGAAGGTACGAGAAGGAGAGTTCTCATTGTAAATATTGGAAGTAGTACAATATATTGTTGATTTTTGTTCATAGTGAAAAATTTAGACATATGACTGGGTTAGGGAGATTAGACTTATGATACTTGTCGTTGACTTTAGTTATATGCAATGATATATATATTTTGTAAATCTTAAAGTTTGAGGTTGTAAGCAATTGTATATGTTCAAAGTTTTGGAATTTGTTGAAAAATATCATGCATATTTATGTGATTGTTGGACCACAGTACAGGTACTACAAACAACACATGAAACAAAAATATAATCAAATAGTAGGAAAATATACAAATTGCAATTTTAAAAAATCCAAAACAGGCTTGACTTTTTTAAACAGTCATATATAAATGCATTCTTGACGCGTTATAAATGTCATAAATGTCAAAATTCTTGACGGTTTTAAAAAATGTCATAAAATACCAATTTCTTGACAATTTGTACGTGTCAAGTAAAAATGAAACATCACATTCTTGACGTTTTTTACCTGTTGTCAATATCAAGTAACTTGATGGTTTTTAACTTCTTGGATATAAACATTCTTGACGTTTCTTCACCGTCAACAATCATTTTTCTTGATAGTTTCTACGTATTATTCTTAACTATTTTTAATTGTCATAAATATTAACATTCTTAATGGTTTTTAACTGTCAACGTTCATTTTTCTTGACGATTTTAAACTGTCATGAACTTTGACATTTTTTACGATGGCTTCAACAACATTTTTGAAATCGTCAAGAATATGAATTCTTGACAGTTTAAAACCGTCAAGAGAGTGTTTTTTTGTAGTAGTGTTACCGGCTAAGGACTCTCTTAAAGAAATAGCTGAGAAGCAAGCCATGAATAAAGTTTCCTATTCTAATGCTACTGGAAGCTTAATGTACTTAATGATTTGCACTAGACCTGATTTAGCCTACAACTCAACCTTAGTTAGTAGATACATGGAAACTTCTGGGGTAAATCGTTAGAAAGTTACTAAGTGGGTACTTTGATACCTAGTAGGCACAGTGAACAGAGGATTGTTATATACATCTTCTAATGAATCTAACATACTCCTAAAGAGCTATGTTGATGCAGATTTTGCAGGACATTGTGACAAAAGGAGATCCCTAACTGGATTCTCTTTTTTATTGGGAGATAACCTAATACGTTGAAAATCTAACCTACAATCGGTAGTTGCCCTATCAACTACCAAGGCTAAGTTTATAGCAGTTTCAGAGGTAGTAAAAGAGGCAATATAGTTAAAAGGGTTGATCAGTGAGCTAGGCTATGATCAAGATGTAGTAGAAATTTTATGTGACAATCAAAGTTCAATTCCTTAACTAAAAATCAGCAATACCATGACAGAACGAAACACATAGATGTAAAGTTGTTCTTTAATACAGCGGAAGCATTTGTCAAACTAGTCCCCAATGGCATGGTCATAGGTCCTTTTTGTCCTTCACCAGCTCTCTTTTACCTTTTCTTGAAAAATATAAATATGAAAAGCGTGAGTATAAAAATACCTAGCAAGGGAGCCACTATTGGCCCGCTAGGTGAACTGTTAACTTTCTTTTAAACCTATACCATGTGTCACATAGTCTAGTAATCCTGTAGGAACACCCATATATCAGCCTAGTGAATCCGTAGGAACACATGCATAACAACCTAATGAATTTGTAGGGACACATGCAAATCAGCCTAGTGAACTCGTAGAAACACATGCAAATCAACCAATGAATTCCGTAGGAACACATGCAAATCAGCTTAGTGAACTCGTAGAAACACATGCAAATCAATCTAGTGAATTCCGTAGGAACACACATCTAAGTGAACCCAAAGAAACACACATCTCAATGAACCCGAAGGAACACACACATATCAAGCTAGTGAATCTGTAGGAATACATGCAAATTAACTTAGTGAATCCGTAGAAACACGTGCAAACCAAACCAGTGAATTCCGAAGGAATACTTATATCTGTCAAGTAAACCTGAAAGAACACACATAACTGTCTAGTGAAACCAATGGAACACACGTACATACATGATATACACGATTAATAGATAAAGCTAACAACTACCATAGTCCAAAACATGCATTCTCAGTCCAAATCATTCATAAGCACATATATGAAAATTTAATTCAACATTCACATTCACATTACATATTTATCATACTTTACGGTTTTTCCATAACAAACCATAAAAACATAACATCACATAACTCGTAGGTTTTTCGATAGCAAACCGTCCTAACATATCATCAGATAAAGTCATAGATTTTCCATAGCAAACCGTCCTGACATATCATCACATAGTCATTCAGTTTCGCTTGTCACATAACTCAATCAATTCGACTAATCACATAAGTCAATCAGTTCATCTCAATATAGTTAACTCATCACACAATTCAGTTAACTTAACCTAATTCAGTTAACTCACCCAAATTCCAGTTAACTCACCGAAATTCCGCCAGTTAACCCAACATATTCCAGTTAACTCAACATATAATTCAATACTAATTCAACCATTATCATTATATATCCATCACATAAACAATATCTTACTTGCAGTGGAGGATCTGGTAGTAAATCCCTTATCTCAAGTTACATAAAATTGTTTGACTCGAAATTAACTCTTCGAAACGATCCTAAGCATAAGAAAATTAATTAATAATTTTTCCATTAAAAAATATCGAATTAATTCCAAAAAGAAGCTCCAAATACAACCTAAGCACAACCAATTTTAATTAGTAATTTTCTATTAAAATTATTAATTAAATTCAACTCTACTTCCTCTTAAAATTAACAATTCGTCGATGAAATTTAAATCCAATTCGTAGGAAAACATACACAATTAATTCCAGACACAAGCTCCAATTTAATTCTTTATAACCAAGAATAAATCCAATTACTTGTAAATAAATCCAAAATAAATCTTAAATTAATTACCAATAGATATCCAAAAATCCACCAATAAAAACCCAAAACTCACCAACAACCATCCGACGAGCGGCGGCGAACGTCAACGACTGGATCTACTGCGTGGCTCAAGGCTTGGCGTTCGCGACTTCGTTCAAGACAACCGGTGGTGCGTCGTTAGATCTGTGGCGAAGGAGAGCAGCAGACGAAGGGACAGACGCAGCGGCTGCGACTTGCGTCGAAGCTTTGCAGCAGTCAGATCTCATCGGAACGACGAAGGTGGAGAAGGACTCGGCTGGCGTGATGACAATAAAAGAAAGGGGCGACGACTTACTATGCATGAAGAAGGAGAAAGGTTGAAATTATTTGCACGATGAAAACCTAGTTACTTTTTATAAATAAATAAAAGTATTATTTATCTATTATATATATATATATATATATATATATATATATATATATTTCTACAAAATCAAATATTTTTTCAAACTTTCCAATTAAATTAAATTTACATCCCTAATAAAAAAAAATCAACTTATTGTAACAACCTCCAATTGTTTGAGGTCATTTTTTTATTATTTATCTCTTGATTGGGTTGTGTTGGATTTGTGTGTTTAATTAAAGAAGGAAAAGGAAATGAAAATAATAATAATAATAATAATATTATTATTATTATTTTTATTTTCCTTTTCTTTTCTCTTTTCTCTTTCTTCCTTCTTCTTTCTCTTTCTCTTTCTTCTTTTCTCTTTTTCCATTCTCCAGTTTGCCGCGCCCCCTCCTCTGTCTTTTTCTTCTCCATTTTTTTTCTCTTTTCTTTCCTCTTTCTTTCTTATTTTATTTTTCTCTCTTTCTCTTCTCCCAAGAGTTGTGCGTCGACTGCCTTAACTCCCCGCCGCACGTGCCGGAGACGTTGACGCTGGGAAGAGTCGCGCGCTCGCCTCCCCACAGCGGCTCATGCCTAGTCGTCCAAGTTTTGCAACGCACCGACTAGATTCGCGTCGCACTCGTCGGATATGTCCTCCTTTGCGCGTCGCACCACCTGCGCCGTGCAGATCCTCTCTGCCAAACCCGAGCCACGCGTCGTCGCTTAGATCTGCGTGATCTTGACTCGCACCGCTACCATTGGAATTGTTTGGGTGAGTTTGGTAAGAATTCTTGGTGTATTTATTAGAATCTTAAACAGAATTTTGGCTATCCATTGGAATTGTTTGGAGAACTTCTAATCTAAATAGGTTGTTTACCATTCTTGAAGGATCAAATTGTTCGAATAAGTTGTAGCATTGCTGGGCGTTGTTCGTAGGATTTTGAGAAATCTTTGGGTCAGTATTGATTAAAGATGTAAAGGTTCATTATCATTCTTAGTTTAGCCATGAGGATTTATTGTTCGTATTTTTGTTTATTGTGATTTTCAAGGATCTTATTGGAGCGATTATAGTTTCCAATCGATTTGGAGGTAAGAGGTTTCCTACTGTCTTGCGCCCCAATTCTTGGTGTGTGTTTGAATGTTTAAGTTGGTGCGGTTTATGTCTGTTACTTTCATATTATGCAGTTACGAATGCTCCTGCAGTATTCATGAATCTGAGGAACAGGGTGTTCAAGGATTTTCTGTACGCCTTTGTTATTGTCTTTATTGATGACATCTTGGTTTATTCCATAACAGAGGCGGATCATGAGGAGCATTTGCAAAAAGTTTTGGAAACTCTAAGATTGAACAAGCTTTATGCTAAGTTTTCTAAGTGTGAATTTTGGTTGAAGTAAGTGGCTTTTCTTGGTCATATCGTGTCTATAGATGGAGTTTCGATAGACCCTGCGAAGATTGAAGCTGTTACCAGTTGGTCTCAACCCTCTACGGTCTCGAAGGTTCATAGGTTTTTGGGCTTAGCAGGCTATTATAGACGATTTGTAGAAACTTTTTCAAGTATAGCCACCCCTCTGACTCAACTTACCAAGAAGAAGATTCCTTTTGTTTGGACCAAAGCTTGTGAGGACAGATTCTAGAGCCTAAAGCAAAACCTTATTACTGCACCAGTTCTTACAGTGCCAGATGGTTCAAATAGTTTTGTGATTTACAGTGATGCATCGAAGAAAGATTTGGGTTGTGTTCTGATGCAGCACGGGAAGGTGGTCGCTTATGTGTCCCGTCAGTTGAAGAACCATGAACTGAACTATCCTACACATGATCTGGAGTTAACAGTAGTAGTTTTTGCACTTAAGATTTGGAGGCATTATCTGTATGGAGAAAGGATACAAATTTTCACTGACCACAAGAGTCTTAAATACTTTTAACTTAGAAGGAGTTGAATATGAGACAACTTAGATAGTTGGAGTTGGTGAAGGACTACGACTGTGAAATACTATACCACCCTGGTAAGGCAAATGTGGTAGTTGATGCTCTGAGCAGGAATGTAGCTCATTCAGCAGCTCTCATTACCAGATAAACTCAGCTGCACCAGGATTTCGAGCGAGCTGAGTTTGCAATTGCAGTAGGGAAAGCCTCACAATTGGCACAGTTGACGGTGCAATCGATGTTGAGACAGAGGATTATTGATGCTCAAAGTGGAGATCAGTACTTGAGTATGAAGCGCCACCTAGTTGTGATAGAGAAAGTTGTAGGATTTCTGTACCCTCTGATGGTGGACTCCTGTTTGAGAGACGCTTATGTGTTCCAACAGACATCGATGTTAGCATGAGTTGTTGCTTGAAGCTCATATGGTAGTACCAAGATGTACCAGGACTTGAAACGTTTTTATTGGTGGTCTAACATGAAGAGAAAAGTAGCAGACTTTGTTAGCAAGTGTTTAGTGTGTCAGCAGGTGAAAGCACCAAGCCAGAAGTCAGTCGATTTGTTACAGCCTCTTGGAGTTCCAGAGTTGAAGTGGGAGAACGTGTCGATGGATTTTATTACAGGTTTGCCTAGGACAGCGAAGGGTCACACTGTGATTTGGATTATTGTGGATAGACTCACCAAGTCAGCACATTTTGTACCACGGAAGACAATGTATACAGTGAACAAGTGGGCACAGTTGTACTTGAAGGAAGTGGTGAGATTGCATGGAGTTTCCGTGTCGATTATTTCAGACAAGGATGCTCATTTCACTTCTAATTTCTAGAAAGGCCTTCAGAATGCCTTGGACACACGGTTAGATTTCAATACAACTTTTTACCCATTGACTGATGGTTAAACTGAACGTTTGAACTAGACATTGGAGGATATGTTGCAAGCATGTGCGTTGGAGTTCTCAGGTAGTTGGGACTCTCACTTTCATTTGATGGAGTTCGCTTATAACAACAGCTACCAGGCTATCATTGGCATGGCGTCGTTTGAAGCCTTGTATGGTAAGTATTGCAGGTCTCCTGTGTGTTGGGATGAGGTTGGTGAGCAGAGATTGATCAGTCCTGAGTTAGTACAGTCCACTAACAAGGTCATTTAGGAGATTAGAGCACACATGAAAGTCGCTTAAAGTAGACAAAAGAGTTATACTAATGTGAGGCATAAAGATCTTGAATTCGAGGTGGGAGATAAAATGTTTTTGAAAGTAGCACCCATGAAAAACGTTTTGAAATTCGCAAAGAAAGGAAAGTTGAGTCCTTGTTTTATCGAACCATTTGAGATTCTGGAGAGAATTGGTCATGTGGCGTATCAGTTAGCATTGTCACTATCTCTTTCTACAGTCCATGACGTTTTCCATGTCTCGATGTTGAGAAAGTATGTAGCAGATCTGTCGCACGTCATTGATTACGAGCCACTGCAATTCAATGAGAATCTGACTTGTGAGGAGCAACCTGCTATGATTTTGGCTAGAGAGGTGTAAATGCCTATGGGATTGCATAACTCAACTGTACTGTTGTTGCGCATAATGTTTGGCAATGATACCTATGTTATATATGTTATGTGGTCTTTGTAACGTAGGGTATAGTTGTTGTTATACATAATGATTGGGACAATGATGCACATATGATATATGCTATGTGGTCTTTGTAACGTAGGGCATAAGTTGTTATGCATAATGTTTGGGACAATGATACCTATTGTATAAATGATGTGTGGTCTTTGTAACATAGGGTAAAATTGTTGTCATGCATAACGTCTGGCTACTACTAATGTTATATATGCTATGTGGACTTTATAACGTGTAGTTATTATTATTATTATGCATAAAGACTGGCACAATGCTACCTAGGTTATATATGTTGTTTGGACTTTATATCTTATGGTATAGTTATTTTGTAACATCCCAAAATTTGAGATGATTTTAATTTAATTATCTCAAACGAATTAAGTGAAAGTTGAATTATATTGGTTAGGAATGTTAAATATTTGATTTGGAGTTTGGAAATATATTTATTTATATAGATTTAGATTTTTTTAAAGTGTGTTTTGGTGGAAAAAAGTTAAAATTATATATTTATTATATAACTAATTCGTGAAAAGATGTGATATAAATGAGAGAGAAGATTGGATTTTGGAAAAGAAATAATAATAACAATGTTGTTGTTGTTATTATTATTATTATTATTATCAAACAAGGCCTCGGGTTGTGTGATTGAAGTTTTAAAAAAAAAATTATCTACTTCTTCTTCCTTCTCCAGCGCTGCAGCCCTTCTCCCTTCACTGTCAATTTTTTTTTCTTTCTTTTTGCCGGCAGCACCTCCCTCTCTAACGCCAAGTCTACACGTCTCTTCGCCGCAAGCCGCTGTCACCATTCCTCTGGTCGTGACGCGTCGTCGCGGAGCTTCGTCGACCGTCCACCTCTGTCCAGCTTGTCTTCGGCCATCGCCGCCTATGTCTTCTTGGATTATTGGTAAAGTTTTTGGATGATTTAATTGGATTTCTAAATACCCAATAAAGGATTAAATTAAGAAATTTATAAAGATTAAATTGGGTGTTTTCTTGGTGATTGTAATTGGGTCTCCGAGTATCCAATGAAGATTAATTTGAGGGTTTATTTAAGAATTAATATGGATTTAATTCGACGTTTTCTTGGTTATTGAAGGTCAATTTGGGAGCTTTCCATCATAATTAATTCGTAGAGTTTGCTCTACGAATTGGATTGAAATTTTGACAAAGATAGGTTTCACTTGGAGTTTCGTTGCGGAATTAACAGGAAGATTTTTTTTCCTACGAACTGGTTTGGATTTTCGTCGACCAATTGGTAAGTTTGTGATAAAGTAAACTTGAATTTAATTAATAATTTTTATGAGAAATTATTAATTAAATTGGTTGTATTTTGGTGGATTTTGGAGTTTCTTTTGGATTAATTCGTAGAGTTTCTCTTGCGAATTAGTTGAACGTCGACGATAGATTGGTAAGATTAAGGGATTAAAATTGAAGAGAGTTAAGTCAATTAATTAATTATTTTTATGGAAAAATTATTAATTAAATTTTGTGATGTTTAGGATCGGTTCGAGGATTTTATTTCGAGCCTAGGAATTTTCAGCCACTTGAGGTAAGGGACATACTACTGGTTCCTCGACAAGTAATAAGGATATTTATGAAATTACTTATGTGACATCTAAGTTGTTGGATTATGTGATAAATGAATTGACTGATTAGGTACGAGTTTGAGTTATTTTAATTAATTATTTTTATGAGAAATTATTAATTAAAATAGGTGTATAAGGTGTGGAAGATGGATTGGATCGCATGTTTTGTGAAATTTGTCTGGTGTTGTTGAACGGTTTTGTGGTTATGTTTAGGGTTGTTATGGGACACCTTATTCATAACCCTGTGCGTCATGGTTGAGATGTTGGTTATGTGACAGCTGGATTCTTTGGTTATATTGTGGTATGATGATTGGGTCTTTGTATTAACTGTGTGGTGTTTATGCATGTCCTTTCATACTATGTGTAATCTGTAAAACATGATAACTGTACCATGTGGAATGGAGTTATGTTTGTGACTGCTTTACTTTTTTTTTATTGTGATCTGTGTTGGATTATGGTGTCTGTTAATTGTACCTATTAACTTTGTGTACTTTGTGTGAGATGGATTGACAAGCCTGTGTAGCGTATGTCACGAGGGTCGGGTTAACAAGTCTGTGTGGCATATTGTTCTGACAGGATCGGGTTAACAAGCTTATGTAGTGTATTGTTCCGACATGATTGCTTTTGCATGTGGTCCCACCGGTTTGCTAAGACGACTTTGGTATGGGGTTGTACGGACGTTCCTACCAAACCATTTGACTGTGTGTCGTATAGTACAAGTTAATAGAAAGAGTTAATGGTCACCTAGTGAACTCGATGATATGCTTATGTTGAACTGTATGTTTATGGTTCATGTGATAAACGGGTTATTAAGTATCAATGCATAACTCGTGTCAAGCTTAACTGTGCGGTACGCTGACATGATATTTTTGGTTAGGTGACGAATTGCTTGATACAGAATTATATGGTGAGTTAACTAAACGATTTAGTTAACTGCTGGTGATGGTTATGGGTTGAGTTAACCGAATGGACTAACTCCTAAGTTAGTTGTTGGTGATTGGTTATCTATGTTGAGATGAACTGAATGGCTACGTGATGATCTGTTAGGACGGATTGTTATGGAAAAATCAATTAGGTTGTGTGGCGATATGTATTTATGGTTTGCTATGGAAAAACCATAAAACAGGATAAAGGTGTGAGGGGTTTGTGGTCTTATTTTTTTTAATTAAACTTCATATGTGTGCTTATGAATGTTTTGGACTAAGATTGCATGTTTTAGGACTATGGTAGCTGTTAACTTTATCTATTAGTCATGTTGTACTCGATATGTGGGACGATAGCTGCTTTTGTATGTGGTACCACAGGTTTGCTAGGACGACCCTAGCATTGGGTTGTACGGACGTTCCTACCAAATCATTAGACTGTGTGTCGTAGAGTACAATTTAATAGAAAGTTAACAGTTAACCTAGTGGACCCAATAGTGGGTTTCTTACTGGGTATTTTTATACTCACCCTTTTCATTTTTATTTTTCAGGTAAGTGTGAGGAAACCGACGATGGACAGGAAGAACCAGTGACCATGTGTTTGGGGACTATATTTACAAATGCTTCCGCTGTGTTGATGTTGTTTTATTGACAAATGCTTCCACTATATTTTGTCAAGATTATGAGTTTTTATTTAAGTAACAACCTCAGATTAAGGTGAAAAATTTCGAGGCGTTACATATTTTCTGTGTATAATGACTAGCGTGGATGATACTTTGCCTTGTGACTGTGTGAAACATAAAAGCATGACTATTGGCTAGTGCTGCATTTCAAATTAGGATAGACATTGTTCCTGTCTATGGGTCACTTGTTGTACTCTATAGTGAGACGAGTTTGCTACTGTGTGGCACGCGACCCGATGATCCACTCGAATTTTTTGCTTATGTTCCCATAGGTTCCTAGGTTGACCCTTGCGTTTTGGCTTTCATGGGTTTCCTTAGTGGATCATATTTTTTTACTGTGTAAAACAGGGTACTGGCTTAATCAGGAATCAACGGCTACCTAGTGGGGCCAGTAGAGAATTTTTCTTATTGAGTATATTTATATACTCATCCTTCCGTGTGTTTTGTTTGTCAGGCAAAGGTAAAAGGAGACCGACGAAGGACAAGAAAGACACGATAAGAAAATTCATTTTCAGTGACAAGTTTTTAGTGACGCAAGCAAAATTTGTTGCTAAAAGACAACTTTTAGCAACGTGTTACAAACAGTGTCGCAAAAAATT
>JBBPDJ010037054.1:0-11726 GCA_037974625.1 Cucumis cinereus
AATTAAAACTATAAGTTATATGAGAGATATTCATTGAAATATGATTTAAATGAAATATTGATTAAATATGATTTAATTAATTAATTTGTTAATTAATTAATTAATTTAATTTTAGTTTAGTTTAATTAAAATTAAATAACTCCCATTCGGAGTTATTTTTTGGAAAACGTGGGATGCTCCCACATTTTTCCAGTTTTTCTCTAACCTCCCCTTCTTATGAAGAAGGGGAAGAGCGTTCTGCGTAATTGTGTAACCTAGGATTTGCAGAGAGTCTGCAGAAGAAGAAAAAAAAAACCTCTCTTCTTTTATTTTTCTCAAAAAAAATTCCCACAGAAAAATCCAAATTGGTTCCCACAAGGCAAAACCTCAATCACTCAGAGGATAGGAGAGATTCCAACTGGTGTGGCTACAATTTGGAGTTTTGTAGATTTCTGAGACGGCACCTAAAGTAAGTTGATTTTTTTCTCTATAATTTTATCTAAAAAGCATCCTATTTTTTCAGTAAATAGTTTCTGCATTTTTTTTTCCAATGTATGGTATTTTTTTTTTCCAAAATAAAATTGAGAATGATTCTGTATTTCTTCCTCTGCAATGGGTTTTTATCTCATCAGTTTGAACTCTATCGAGTCCAAACTTTTTGATCATATTCTTAGCATACTTTTCTTGAGAGATAAAGATGTCATTATTGACTTGTTTAATTTGTAAACCCAGAAAATATGTCAATTCACCTACCATACTCATTTCAAATTCAGACTTCATTTGTTGAACGAAGTCATCTATCATAGTCTGAGGTGATCCTCCTAAAACAATGTCATCCACATAAATTTGTGCAGTTATAACTGATTGTTTTGTCTTTTAATGAATAATGTTTTATCTATGCTTCCTCGAGTATATCCTTTGTTTGATAAAAATTCTGCTAAACGATCATACCAGACTCGAGGTGCTTGCTTGAGACCATATAGTGTTTTTTGTAGTTTGTAAACATGATTTGGGGTTATTTGGATCTATAAAACCTTTAGGTTGAACAAACACTTCTTCATTTAAGTACCCATTGAGAAAGACACTTTTAACATCCATTTGATATAGTTTAAGTTTGAGCAAGCAGAAAATTTCTAGAAGTAAGCGAATGGCTTCCATCCTAGCAACTGGAGCAAAGATGTCATCAAAATCTACACCATGAACTTGATTATAGCCCTGAGCTACTAATCTAGCTTTGTTTCTGGTTATAGCTTCGGTTTCATCAGTTTTATTTTTTAATATCCCTTTAGTATCTATAATATTCACATCTTGTTGTTTTGGAACAAGTGTGCATACTTTATTTCTCTCAAACTGAAGTAATTCTTCTTGCATAGCATTTATCCAGTACTCATCTTTGAAAGCTTCTAAAACATCAGTTTGTTCAACTGCAGATGTAAAACACACATTCCCTATCATTTGAGCATAACCAATTCTCTCTTTTCTTCTTATTGTGATTCCAGATTTTGGATCGCCTATAATATTTGATAAAGGGTGATTTTTCTGAATCCTTGATGAAGATTCTAGAGAACTATTTTCATCTCTCGATTGCTCTATGTCATCAATAGTGTTATTTTCTGTTGATACACCTACTTCTTCATGAATTTTAGTAGGTTAGATATGAGTGTTTCTACATTATTTTGTAGAAGAGTTGTCTTGTTTTTCTGATGTTACTGGTAGTTCATCATCATCTTGTACTATATCAAGTGACCAAAAATCATGAACTATAACATTTACTGATTCTATCACTGTATGTGTTTTCTTATTAAACACTTTATAAGCTCGACTGGTTAATGAATAACCTAAAAATATGCCCTTATCTGGCTTAGCATCCCATTTCTTTCGGTATCCTCTGTCAGCAAGAATATAACATATACTTCCAAATACATGAAAGTATTTTGTATTAGGTTTCTTTCCTTTCCAAAGCTCATAGTTGGTTTTAGAAGTACCTGCTCGGAGGGATATACGATTATGTATATGGCAAGCTGCGTTTACAGCTTCTGCCCAAAAGTATATAGGTAGCTTATTTACATGTAGCATACATCGAGCCATTTCTTGAATTGTTCTATTTTTTCTTTCAACTACCCCATTTTGTTGAGGTGTAAAAGGTGCTGAGAATTCATGAAATATTCCTTCATAGCAACAAACTTCATCAAAGGCATCATTTTCAAATTCTTTTCCATGATCACTTCTTATGTGGACAATTGTCTTCTCTTGTTCTCTTTGAAGTTGTAGGCACAAACTTTTACAAACTTTGACAGCTTCAGACTTTTCTCTGATAAAACGAACCCATGTAAACCTTGACTAATCATCAACACACACAAATATATATTTTTTCTTTCCTAAGCTCTCTGTTTTCATTGGCCCCATTAGATCAATATGTAAGAGTTCTAGAACTCTTGTTGTGCTGCAGTAGCTTGTCTTTTTATGAGAAAGTTTAACTTGTTTTCCTATATGACACTCGCCACATAAGATATTTGTGTCAAATTTCAAAGGATGGTATCCCAAGAACTGCTTCTTGATTAACTGCTCGACTAATGGAACTCATGTTAACATGCCCCAGTCTTTTATGCCATTCAATTTTAGACATATTATACACTTCGTGACTTTCAGAAGGAGTTCAGTGATAACAATTATCTGAAAGGCGTGTACCAATCATACATACAATATGATTTTTGTTTATCACTGAACATTTGTCTTTTGAGAAAGTAACCTGATATCCTTGATCACATAGCTAGCTTATGCTTATTAAGTTTGCTGTAAGTCCTTCTACAAGTCGTACATTATGTAAGACAAATAAATTTGACTTGATAATATCTCCTTTGCCAAGAACATTTTCTTTTGCACCATCTCCAAAAGTTACATAACCAGCATTACATTCTTTCATATCAGACAACAATACTTGATTTCCTGTCATATGTCGTGAGCAGCCACTATCAAAATACCAATCTTCTCTAGAAGATTGATGAATTGAGGTTAAGGCAACATGACATTTGGTCTTGACTCTCCATTCGTACTTAGTCCTTTTCGCACTATATTTTATATTTCTTTGTGTTTTAGTTGGAATATTCTTTCTTTTATGAGTACAAGCAGAAAGAAGATGATAACAGTAAGGACGAATATGTCCTGGTCTTCCACAGTAGTTACATATCCATCTTCGCCTTTTTGTTGTTGTCTTTGATTTTTCCTTTTGAATATTTTTGTCTGTAATTTTTGTATTAACTGGAGCAGTTTTTTCTTGAGGAATATTCTTCTGAATTGATTGATTATTGTCAATTCCTCTTTTGTCACTGGAAACTCTGTTTGAATTGAGAATTTCATTTAAACTTTCTGTTCCTGAATTTAACATTCAAATAGATTTGAAATAGTTTCAAGTTCATGACGTGTCTCTCTCAATTCCTTCTTAAGATCTGAATTTATGGTCATTAATCTGTGATTTTCTTCTATCATATTTTGAATTCTTTATTTATGTTGTTCTAGAACAGTTTGATCATCATTAATTTTAGATTTAAGTATATCAGTATTTTCCTCAGCAATTTCTTCTGAAGCTTGATCTTCAACATGACCAGTGTTTTCTATAAAGTCATGACTTAAGAAAGCACAAATTTCTTCATCACTATCACTATCTGAAACTATATCTTCATCAAATAAAGTTGTTATCAGACCTTTTTTTGTCTTCTTTTGAAGGTTGGGCATTCGGCTTGATAAAGACCAAAACCTTCACATTCTCTACATCTGAAGGTTCGACTGGTTTTTGTTAGTTGACTATTTCCTCCTTGTTCTGATTCTTTCTTTCGATTATGGAAATTTCTGGAGGTATTGGATTGTCCCTGCCCTTGACTACTATTTCTTTTATATCTTTTGACAAACCTGGATACTTGTTTAGTCAAAAGAACAATAGAGTCTGCAAGGTTCTCTTCAATTTCTTTATTCTTTTCAGTTGATGTTTCTTCTATAGATTGTAAAGCCAATCCCTTCCCTTTCATGTCTGAGTCAGTATTAAATGTCAGCTCAAATGTTTGTAATGAACCAAATAGTTCATCCAGTTTCATAGTAGTTATGTCATTTGCTTCTTCGATAGCTGTAACTTTCATGTCAAACCTTTTTGGTAGGGAGCGTAGAACCTTTTTTACTAGTTTTTCTTCTGAGATTTTTTCACCCAGTGCATAAGATTCATTTGATATATCTAGAACTCGAATATTGAATTCTGAGATGGTCTCATCATCCTTCATTCTGAGAGATTCAAATTTTGAAGTCAGAATTTGTAATCGGGATATTTTCACTTTAGAAGTTCCTTCATGAGCAACTGCAAGGATATCTCATGCTTCTTTAGCTGAGGTACAAGTATTGATAAGACGAAAAACATTTCTGTCCACACCATTAAATATGGCATTTAAAGCTCGTGACTTTCCAAGTGAGGCATTATCTTCTTCTACAGTCCATGTACTTTCAGGTTTAGGCTTCATTTCACCATTTTCTTTAATGATTTCAGGTGCTTTCCAACCACTCAGTACAGCCTTCCAAGTTTTGTTATCTATAGATTTTAAAAAGGCTGCCATTCTAGCATTCCAATATGCATAGTTTGATCCATCAAAAATCGGTGGTCTAGTGGTTGAACTTCCTTCTCTAATCGCATCCATTGCTGTAATAACCCGCTCTGATACCAAATGAAATAGTAAATAGATCCAATTTACCGTATTTATTTAGTTATATCTGTAGTTTTAACTAAATATGTAACTCAGGATGATTAGGGTGAGAATAGAAAATACACAGAATTGTTTACCTAGTTCAGTGGATACCACTTACGTCTGGGGGCACTTATGTCTTATAAGAACAATGCTTCAATATAAACAAGAGTTTGAATGTCTATAATCAAGTGAGATAGTGTTGTTCGAATCTAAACCCTCAGTTTAGAATAACAAACTTTAAGTAACACTTTCAACCTATGCTACTTATGTATCTCTAGAATCTAGGCTCCCCCTGATTGATGAAAGAGATACTTCCTTGAGATAAGCTCCCCATATCTAATAGAATATAGGCCCCACCTATTTTAACACTTGATGTATAATTAGGCTCCCCATAATTCTTACTCCTCTTGCAACGCAAGTTCTTCACACTGTCAATGACTGAACAAATGACTTTGTATGCAAATGAATATTATAGAACACTTCAGCTTTGTAGTTACGTCGCGACAAAAAAAATCACAAAGCACAAAACAATAGCAACAATATCTTGACTTCGACTTTAGTATAGATCACAAGAACTTTATGATATTCAATATATAATAGTATTCTTAATCATAAAGTTTAATAACTGGATAATATGGAAATATTAAAGTTCCAGCAACATACCACTTGAGAGAATTAGTCTGCAGTCATTCTTCACTTGTTATAATCTTGTTGCATACTTTGTTTAACAATAGTTTACCTATTTATAGGTCTTCAAAAGATATTCCTAATGCTATAAGAAATTTTAAAACAACCAGTTATCTTTTGTAAAGATAATAGAAAATACCTAATAGGACAAGGTAATCTTCCTCTTTTTAAGGAGATAAAACTACTTCTTGAATTTTATATTTTAAACAAATATAAGATAATTGAGAAAAGAAATATTCTTTTTAGCCACATAATAATAACATGCTGCAAGAAAAAAAATTAGAGTTAATAAGAAGAATGTTGAATGATAGATAATGATAGTTATCATTGTCTATCATTAGACGAAGATAGACATAAATTATCCAGATAGACAAAGATAGACAGAAATTATCCAGATAGACAAAGAAGATGATTATTATATAGAGATAGACAAAAACTATGATAGTTTTCTCATGATAGATAGAAACTATTCAAATAGAAAAACGTAGACAAAAACAGCCAGAAACTATCAAAATTGACAAAGATAGACAAAGATGTCGCATAAACTATCATTTTTTATCCAAGTAGAAGAGGGAGGATTGTCATTAGACAAATATTTACATTTCCTCATGTCTATGTTTTGTTTTGTTTTCTCTTCTCATATTTTTTTCCTGTTCATTTTCCAATACTTCAACTTCTTCTTCTACTCCAGCTTCTTTCTCTTTTTATTTTTCTTCTTCAATTTCCTTCTTTTCAGCATCTTCTTCAACCTCATCTATTTGAAAGTAAGAATTTTTAAAAAATTTGATATATAGTTGTGATAGTTTTCTGACTATCTTAGATAGACAATGATAGAGGACATTCACTGTCTATCCCATATAGACAGAGGTAGACAAATAGATAGTGATAGAACTACAGTTTGAAAAATAATAAGCCTCGGACAACAATTGTGTTTTGTGTGTTTCTAAATTTGTAGTTCCAATTGGTTCCAAATCATCTTCAACTTCAACTTCATTTACTATCTGCAAGCATATAAGGAAAAGTAAAATTTTAAAAATTTGATATACAATTGTGATAGTTTGAGATAGGAAAGTGATAAAAAAAAAAAAAACTATCATTCTCTATTCTAGATAGACAAAGATAGACCATTATCATCGTTTATCCCAGATGAATAGTATAGATCTATAGTTTGAAAAAGAATCAAACCTCGGACAACAATTGTATTTTGGGTGTTTCTAAATCTGTAGTTATAATTGTTTCTAAATCATCTTGTGTTTCAAGTTGTTGCGTTGCCTAAAAAAAAAAAAAAACACACGCATACACACAATTGTCATTTCTATCTAAGAATCTATTTTTAAATATATATATATATATATATAAAATAGTGGAACATACATATCTTTCTTTTCCTGTGTATCGCATTTTCAACTTGGTCTTGTGTATAGAAATTTTAGTTAGTAATAGATACGTTTATTTAAATATAAGAAAGAAAGAAAGTAAAATTTTAAAAAATAGATAGTGGGCTATCACCGTCTATATGGAATAAACACTAATAAAATAATATATAATGAATTAAATACTTACCTGAGAACAATATCTTGTTGCATACTCCACAATTGTAGCAATATCTTCAATTTCATCCGAACTCCTAAGGCTACAAGAAGGATCTTTATTTTTTTTTCACAACTTGTTCATTTTCTTTTTCTTTCTCTTATTGTCATTATGGAAGATTTTCAATAACCGACCTCAGCATTATTTTTATTTCTTTTAGGCCTTGTTTTAACATATTTCGTTCTACTTCTATTTTTTTGGCTCTTTTTTAGTTCATTTATTTCTTTCAATATTTTGTTTGCTCCTCCTACTTCATCTTTTCCTTGGTTCATTTCGATTTCTTTCTCCTTTTCTTTCTCCCTCTCTTTTTCCTCCTCTACCTCAGTTTCTACAAAATATTTCAAAATTATTTGACATTCTTCTTTCGTTGAATATTGTGGCGTCAAACAAAACTACAAGTAAGAAATGTTAATTAATAGAGAAAAAAGTAGAAACAATATTGATAAACCGTAATAGATTTAAATCTCTATCTATCTAGGATAGACAAAGATAGAAAATGTTCTCAATTTACTTACGTCTTCAGTTTAAAAAATGTTCTCATTTAGAGTTCGCCAATCGCTCGACTCCAAACACTCCTATGTGATGATTCTTGAACCTTCAATTTCAAGTTTTCTTCCAAATCCAACATCTAGATTGGAAAGTTTCGAGACTCCACGGATATATAAACTCCCCCCATACATATGAACTCCAGACATCCTATATTAACTAAGCACCACAAACCCTAAACCGCTTAAAGTCATAATATTATTGTTGTATCTTCAACTCATGTCCTAAGTTTTAAGTAATGCTTCTACTCGAGCCATGAAAAAGTTGTTAGATGATATACAATTGATTTCGTTTTCACCTACAAACTTAAACTCTTGGGTAAATCAACGATTTAATATGGTATCATAGTAGGTGGTCTAGAGAGATCTTATGTTCAAGTCCTGCTGATATGAAAACTCTAGGATTTGTAAATTAGGAACCCTAATCCCAATTGGCGAACCCCTAATAACAAATTCTAAAACCCCCAAATCAATTTGACAAAAATCCAAGGGAATGGATTAGATTTGGATTATCCTTTGATCGAGGACCAAGAGATAAGGAGAACTAGTTCCTCACTCCAAGTTCTAACACTCACAAGCAAGGTGATTAAACTTACTCGAATGTTCTTTGCTTGCAACCCTAAATCAAAAATTGCAAAAAGGCGGCGATGAGACTCTATCATCTACCAAAGAAGTTTCATTCAATAGAAAACCCTAAAACTTTAATTATCAAAAACTCTACCTAAAGCAAGACGTAAATAGCCTCCCAATAAAACCTTAATTCATTGGGAAAAGACTAAATTATCTCTTTTTAAATGTTACGAAAAAAACATCAAATTGAAAAAAGATAAAATTAAAAAATACTAAAAATACATCATAATTATTAAATAAATTCTAATTAATAATTTGATGTTTGGTCGGTTCATATTATCCTCTTCTTCTTTTGAAGGATTCATCTTTGAATCTAAATCAAAACCTTGTAAAGTAGTCTTGAAGTCATGAGAAGAAAATAATGTCAATCTCCTTGGACTTCTTTTGGTTGGTCTACCTTGCAAAGCATCATCTAAGTCATGAGATGTCAAAGGTAGACACCATTTTGGATTTCTCCTAGTTTTGAAATAATATTGGTCCTTCCAATCTTCATTTAGTTTGTGACCATCAAAAGAACTTGGACCACTCATGGAGGTTTGTTTTAATACTTTTACTTCCTGCAAAAATTCAAAGAAAAAACTAGGCAAACTGTGTGGAAGTTCACCTGTCAGAAAACAGACACTTGTCATCCTCGCAAATTTTAAAACTCACATTATTGGTTTTTCTCTCATCAATGATTTCACACTTTTCTTCTTCATATATTTTTATTGTTTTTGTTTCAGTCTCATGCATTTTGTTATTATTAATTGGCTAAAATAATATTTCTTTTCTCAATTATCTTATATTTATTTAAAATATAAGAATCAAGAAGATTTATATTATTACTCTTCGAGGATTGCTACCATCTGCATCTGCAAATACAACATTTGTTGAACCCCAGGAGCTCGTTGTTGCTGACACTTTGGCTTCTCCTTCTGATGATGTTTTGTGAACCAGGAGATAATTTCTTTCAGGTGACCAGGGGGAGAAAAAGATGAGAAGGGAACCAGGGAACCATGTCTTTCACTATCAACCATGTCTGTTTCTACCTTTTACCTTTTGACTATCTACTTTTATCTTCACTTTTGACCTTAAAAGACCTTATGAACCTATTATTAATTGTTTGTTTGCTACCTTTAAAATTTCATATTTCCACAAGCCTTTTTGCATCAGGTTTTTATATCCTTATCATGGGGTTCATAATTAGAAAAATAATGGTTGCCAGAAAAGAAAATATTCTTTGCCAAAGAAGAAGATTATTATTATTAATTGGCTAAAATAATATTTCTTTTCTCAATTATCTTATATTTATTTAAAATATAAGAATCAAGAAGATTTAGATTTATCTCCTTAAAATGAGGAAGATTCTTTTGTCCTATTAGGAATCTCCTATTATCTTTACAAAATATAATTGTTTGTTTAAAATTCATTATAGCATTAGGAATATCTTTTGAGATCCTATAAATAAGTGAACCATAGTTGAAGAGAGTATGCAACAAGATTAAAACAAGGAAAGAAAGACTGAAGATTAATTCTCTCAGAGGTATGTTGCTGGAAATTTAATATTTTCATATTATCCAGCTATTAAACTTTATGATTAAGAAGACTCTTATATATATATTGAATATCATAACAAGCAAAGAAAGAGAGACTGAATGTCCCTTGATCTGAAGTCGAAGTCAAGATATAGTTGCTACTGTTTTGTGCTTTGTGAATCTTGTAGTCTCTGACTTAATTATAAAGCTGAAGTGTTTTGTGATATACGTTTACCATATCATACGCATACAAAGTTATCTGTCTAGTCGTTGACAGTGTGAAGAACTTGCATTGCAAGAGAAGTAAGAATTAGATGGTGCCTAATTATACATCAAGTGCTAAAACAGGTGGAGCCTGTATTCAATCAGATAGGGAGAGTCTATCTCAAGAAAGTATCTCTTTCCTTAAATCAAGGGAAGCCTAGATTTTAGAGATAAATAAGTAGCATTGTCTGAAAGAAAAAATTTATTTAAATATTGTACTTTGGTAAACTTATTAGTGATTTAGGGTAGTTTTCAAACTATTTAAAGATTTGTGGTAGTTTTTTGTAGAAAGAGAGGGACGAGGGTTGAACCCTCGTCCATAAGAGAGAGAAAGAGAGTAGAGAAAGAGGTGAGAAAAAGGGCGAGGGTTGAACCCTCGCCCTTAGGAAAGATAAAATAATAAAATAAAATAAAAAAATAAAATAAAAAAATAAAATAAAAAAAGAAAGAAAGAGGGTGAGGGTTCAACCCTCGCCCAATTTTAGTTAAAACTTTATTAATTTTAAATTTTAGTTAGTTTTAAATTTTATATATTTTTAAATTTTAGTTAATTTTAGGATTAGAGATTTTTTTTTTATGTATTTTTAATTTTTTTTATTAATTTTAGGATTTGAGTTTGATTTCTAGATTTATGTTAATTTAGAATTACAAATAAATTTGTAAAATGTTTAGGTATTTTATGATTATGGTAATTTTAATATTAGAGATTTTTTCTTTTTGTTTATGTGTTTTAAATTTTTAAAACCGGTCATTTGATTGCATCAATCATCAAAACCATTTTTTTAAAAAACAAAAAGAAATACGTGAGTGAATATATTCCTAAAATTAATAGTAAAAATGTCATTGATAACAATTTTTTTGAATGAACGAAAATAAAACTAGCACTTAGGACTAAATTTAAAATTTGTTAAAATTTATTAGACAATTGAACATCTATTTGTACTTTGAACAAACTTCGTTTGGTTACATTGAAAATTTTGGTTTACTAATTTTGAGTTGTTTCCAACTAATTCTAATCCTAAATCTAATTAGTGATAAATCAATATTTGCAATATAACCTATCAAAGTTAATCATGTCTATCAATTATCCTATTATTAAAGAAAAGTAAGGAGAATCGAAAATAACACTCGCTCTTTACTTCTTTATATAACCTATAGAAGTTTATCAGGTCTAATTAATTTTATAATTATCAAAATTTTAAATGTACGATTAATACATTTGAAATATTTTTCTTAAACGATTAATATATTAAATTCTTTTTTCATTTAAAATAAACAATTAAAATTTTCTTAAACGATTCATTAAAGATTAAACATTTGCATTTAAAATAAACATTTATATATTGAATTAATCTGACACTTTTTAAACTTTCTTCTCTCTATTTTTATTTATTTATATAACAAATGGACGAGTTTTCATCACAATGAAATGGATTGGACAGAACCGCGTGTGTTCAATTTTTTTTTTAAAAAAAGATTATTTTTGTTGTTAGAATTAACCTATTTCACTTTAGAAATATGAAAACTACGAAAATATTGATAGAAAATAAGTCATTATTATCACTACATATTATTATACATGATTTAAGATACATTTGACATACATTTTCAAATGATCAATTTGAAAAATAAGTCATTTTAGAAAGAAAAAAATGAAGTATCTGACAACCTCTCTGAATAGTGCTTAAAGTGCTTGAATTGGACGATTTGGTTTGAATAAAATTTGAATATGACCGAATTTTAATTTAAGATAAATTAAAATTTTATTCACAACTTAATTTGAAATTTGTATT
>JBBPDJ010037055.1:0-11719 GCA_037974625.1 Cucumis cinereus
AATTAATTAGAGAATTAATTAATAGTTTAGTTTAATTAGATTTAATTAAATTTGATTTAATTAAATTAAAACTATAGATTATAGGAGAGATATTCATTTAAATATGATTTAAATCAAATATTGATTAAACATGATTGTATATAAAAAGACGCAACGAGATCAGAGACACAACGAGAGTGAGTTTTTTTATTCCTCTGCAATTTTGTATATAAAAAGCATGTTTAGCTTATTTAATTCAGTAAAATGTTTATGTTTTTTTTCAATGTATGATATTTAAAATTTTTCCAAATTAAAATTAAGAATGATTCTGTAATTCTTCCGCTGCAATGAGTTTTTATTCCATCATATACACCATAAACTTTTAAATCACTCTTTCAATGTAAATTATTATAAGATATATATGTACAATTATGTTTCATAATCTAAAACAATTCATAATAAATAAATAAAGAAACAATTTTTTAAAAATAAAAATTCAGATTCAAATATTTACAAATTGCAAAAATTCTCCTCCATAGTCCATTCCATGAAAGACAAAAGGTAAGCGTAGGATAACAAAAATGATGATACTACTAAGAACAAAAGGACTGATGAATTAAATTCATTGCAAGTCTCCACATTTATTCTCTTTCTCAATATGTGATATGAACCGATCAAGCATCAAATTATTAATTAAAATTTATTTAATAATTATGATATATTTTTAATATTTTCCACTTTTGTTCTTTTTAATAACATTTAAGTAGTGTTAATTTAGTCTTTTCACAATGAATTATAGTTTTATTGGGAGACTATTTAAGCCTTGTCTTTAGGTTGTTTTAACCAAGTTTTTGATAATTGAAGTTTTAGGGTTTTCTATGAATGAAAATTCTTTGGTAGATGACAGAGCCTCATCGCAATCTTTTGTAGTCCTTGATTTAGAGTTTCAAGCCAAGAACATTTAGGTAAGTTTGATCATCTTGCTTGTGGAGTATTCGAACTTGGAGTGAGGAACTAGTTCTCTTTATCTCTTTGTCTTCGATCATAGCGTAATCCAAATCTAATCCATTCCCTTGGATTTTTGTTAAATTGATTTGGGGGTTTTAGAATTTGTTATTAAAGGTTCGCCAAGTGAGTTTCTAATTTTCAATTCCTAGGGTTCTCATATCATTTGGTAAGTGCTTAGGTTGTAGATTGGATATATGTTTAATCGCTCTTGATTTTTTTTAATTGGTTTTCTTATTTGAATTAAAAAAAAAAATCCTTATTGCCGTACAGTAAGCGAAAAAGGAAGAAAGGAGAAAACAATTCTTGCTGGCCGGGAAAATTGAAAAAAGAAAAACAGTGGCCAACGATGAGTTCATTTGAGAAAGTTAAAAAAAAATAATTTAAAGCAGCTCAAGCATACACGTCAATTAAGCTGCTGAAATTTCATAGGTTCAAAGCTGCTCAACTTTTATAAGAAAATTAATAGTTTCTAAAGGGCATTTGGTTGATAATTTGAATTGGATTTTGGGTAAAATTAGTATCGATGGATTTTATTCTTAATTGCTTGTTTTTTCAGTCATTATTTTGTCTTGTAGTATGTCTTTGTTGATCTTGCATAATTGTTGAATTTTGAATATTAGATTCTTAATTCTAAATATCATATTTTTTTTACTTCTTGTCTAGTTTGTTGGATCTCGAACATTAGGTTCTTGATTTCTAGTTTTTGTTTTTGTTGCATTCAACTGGTTCTTTACTTGAGTTTAGCACTTTACAGGCATTCTTGTTTGGTTTGTTGTTGGCTTGGTCTTTCGAACTTAGTTACAAAATCTTGTCTATCACCCTGGTGAAAGAGTTCATATTTGTGAGGGAGAGTTTCAAATTGAGTGTAAACACGAGTGAACATCACCTATCGAGAGAAACATGTGAGGGAATAATTGTGAGGTCCACTTTTCATTCACTTGTTTTTTTGTTATGCAGCAATGACAGGTAATGGAGTTGTTCAACAGGCGGAGTTACAAGGACTCAATGAGAAAGTTATGCAACGTTTGGAAACCTAATCAATGCAAGGTTAGACAAAATAGAACAAAAGTTTCAAACTAGAGAGAGACCTGAAGTAAGGAGAGGTTTTCACAATAGGAGACTGCAAGGCAGATGAGAAAACAACCATGAGATCGAGGTTTTGAAAACATTAAAGTTAAATTTCCCAAATTTAATGGTACGTCTATTCCTAAAGACTCTTTTCCAATGGGAACATGAGGTAGAACATATCTTTCATGGTAACAATCTCTCTGAAGAGAAGAAGGTAACTATCTCTATAACAAATTTTAAGGGGTATGCACAAACATGGTGGGATAAGGTGTGTTCTAAGAGGAGAAGGCGACATGAGGGTCCAGGGGAGACATGGATAGAATTGAAAGAGCTCATGAAGAGTCAGTTTGTGCCAAAACATTACTCAAGAGATTGTGCACAACGACTTCAGGCGTTACGCTAAGAGAGCAAAAGTGTGAACACTTACTATGAAGAACTATTGTTACTACTTGCGGAGGCTAACATATATGAGGAAGATGAAACTACCATGGATCGATTCAACAATGGACTTAATGAGCAAATTGTCGATATGCTTGTGATCGAGAAGAAATTTGACCTTGTAAGGACTTAGAAGAAATGGTGCACGTTACCATCAAGATATAAGGGCGACTCCAAAGAAAATCTTCAAGGTACACTAAGTCCAAGTTCAATTTTAATGACACCACTAGTAAAGAGAAGTGTAAAAATGTTGAGTCAATATATGAACATGATGTTTTGTCTAGTAAGTCATTAGATTGCAAGGACTCACATGATTGTAATCTTTGCACTGTTGTTGAACCACTTATTACTAGAGTAGCATGTGTTAATGGTAGTGGGGTAGAGGAAGTAGATGGTAGTGAACTTGAAACTAACATACTTTCTAGGCCATTAGAGTCTAAAATAATATTTGCTCCTACTGTTGCATCATTGTTTCCAAGAGAAGAAAAACTTGTTGTGTGTGAGTTGGAAGACAAAATGCATGTGACTGAAACACAAATAGTAGAAATATATGAAGAAGAAAAGTATGCAAACATTGATGAAAGAAAATCCAATAATGTGAGTTTGATAATTTGTGAGGATGACAAAGGAGTCTGTTTTCTGACAGGTGAACTTCCAACAAGTTTGCCTAGTGTTTCCTTTGAATTTTTGCAGGAAGTAAAAGTATTAAAACAAAGCTCCATGAGTGGTTCAAGTTCTTTTGATGTTCACAAACTGAATGGAGATTTGACAAACTAATATTCTTTCAAAACTAGGAGGAATGCAAGGTGGTGTCTACCTTTGACATCTCACGGCTTAGATGATACTTTGTAAGGGAGACCAACCAAAAAAAGTCCAAGGAGATTGGCATTATTTTCTTCTCATGACTTCAAGACTGCTTTACAAGGCTTTGATTTCGATTCGAGGACGAATCCTTCAAAAGAAGTAGAGGATGATATGAACCGGTCAAGAATAAAATTATTAATTAGACTTTCTTTAATATTTGTGATGTATTTTTAATAGTTTCCAATTTTGTCCTTTTTAATAACACTTAAGTAGGGTTAATTTAGTCTTTTCACAATGAATTAAGGTTTTATTGAGAGGCTATTTAAGTCTTGCCTTTAGGTTGTTTTAACCAAGTTTTTGATAATTGAAGTTTTAGGATTTTCTATGAATGAAAATCTTTTGGTAGATGATAGAACCTCATCATCATCTTTTGCAATTATGATTTAGAGTTGCAAGCCAAGAACATTCCGGTAAGTTTGATCATCTTGCTTGTGGAGTGTTCGAACTTGGAGTGAGGAACTAGTTCTCCTTATCTCTTGGTCTTCGATCAAAGGGTAATCCAAATATAATCCATTTTCTTGGGTTTTACTCAAAGTGATTTGGAGGTTTTCACATCAATATGTATAAGATCAACTAGTTCTTTGATGCCCTTTTCTCATTCTTTGTTTCTATAATTTTTATGACAAAATTTATCACTTTCCCCTCTCATTATAAATGAAAAACAAAAAGAAAATTATCATGAGCTATAATATGCCATAAAATGAAGATTTGAACGAGCATGGAAATTTAAAAAGCAATTCTAAATTTATATCCATGGGGTAAAACAACATCAAAACTAGGATTGTTGTTCCTCTTTAATTTGCACACATTCTTGAAAGAAAAATGGAAACAAAGTCCTAATTAGAAGCTCATACACAAAATCTTAAATCTGAGAATGTTAAGTTGCATACTTACTTCTTCTACTTAACATCTCTTCAAGAGAGCTTTATTCCCCCAAAATTAAGGGGGTGTATTAGTGAAGAAACTAAAAGCTTAATGGTGGAAAGTGTTTGGGTTTTTGAAAAGTTCTTGCAATGATTTTTTTTTAATAGAATAACACTCTTGCAATGTTGTTCTTCTATGTCCTCTAAATTTATATCTATATATATGTGTATAATAAAAAGAATTTTACATGGACAATATCTTACACCATACATTTATATTTCATGATTGAAATTTTAGGCATTCATTTTGGACCAATGTAACCATTTCTTTATTAAATTCAAAATTTTGAAATTTATTATTACTTATATCTTAGTTACCTAATTTCGAATCTGACTTATTTTTTTAAAATTATTGAGTTCTGGTTACCTAGCTTTTTAAATGAGAAACAACAAAATATCATTGTATATCATTGATAGACAAAGATAGATATATATTAGTATCTATCGTTGTCTATCATAGATAATTAACAAAAATTTTGCTATATTTATATTTAAGTTAGCTCATTTTGCTATATTTGAAAACAATAATGGACTTTAATCATTGTCACCTTCTTACATAAAAGGATTGGTGAGGGCAAAGACAACATTTGTTCGAATTTTGAGGTCTTTGGCGACATAGGAGGACTTCAGAGGCAATCCCTCGTGCTTTTCGAATGCCACTAAATGAATCATTCAGAATCCGTTTGATAAGGTTCTTGTTTTCTGTTTCTATTTTCTTTTGTTTTAAGAATTTTTTTTTCTGGATAAGAGACAAAGATATATTAAAATAAAACCCAAAACAGGGCAGCAGAAGACAACCTACAGGCAGGGGCCAAGATGACCCCCCCCCAAAAAAAAAAAAAAAAAAAAACTAACACAGAAAAGCCTTCCAACTGCTACAAATCATGGACATGCTGTAATTACAAAACTATGTGGTATAATTTGTACACCACCAAGAAGCTGTGTGTTGCACCACATTCCAAAAATAATCCAAAGAATTAGACCTATCCTAAAATATTCTATTGTTTCACCCCTTCCAAATTTCCCAAAGGAGAGAGCGAAAGGCACACTCCCAAATAATATTACCCTTAGTACCAAACGGTTTGAAGTTCATACTTTCTATGAGCCAATTATCAATCATAGTCAGCATACAAAGATTAACAGAAAAGATGTTGAAAAGAGCAGACCAACCTTTCCTAGCAAAATCACAATGCAAAAATAAAAGATCTAAAGACTCTTCACTATTAAAACAAAGACAACAAACCGAAGGATATAGGAAAATATTATGGAGTTTCCTCTGTAGCTTTTCATGAGTATTCAGACTTCTGTAAGCTAGAGACCAAATAAAAAATTTAATCTTCTTCGGGATCCGACACTTCTAAATGTAACACACTAACAGAAAAGCAATTGATGGCTGGCGCTTTGTGATAGTAAGAAACGCAGCCTTAGTTGTGAAAGAGCCACCCCCACTTAAGTTCTACTTAGCACTGTCCTCCTCTCTACATGAGATCTAAGAATGAAGTCTTTCTAAAATGGAAACTACACTACTGAGCTCATCATCAGAGATGTTTCTCCTCAGCCCCAGATTCCAAGAAAAGGTCTCTTGTCATATTCTTTCTCCAAGTCCAACTCTAACAAGGCACCCATCATATTTCTAGCACGACAATCTTCTAGTGTCTTAGAAGCTATGAGGATAGCATCTAAGATTTGCCTCCCTTCCACAAAGGCCGGCTGAGAATCACTAATAATCGACGGGAGGACTCCCTTAAGCCTATTTGCAAGGACCTTCGAGATTATTTTATACAAAGAACTGGTAAGACTGATGGGCCTAAAGTCACAGACACGCATAGCACCTTTCTTCTTCGGGATCAAGCAAATGTAACTCTCATTACAACTCTTGTTAATAATTTTGTTTTTTAAAAAAATCTTGGAACACACCAAGAATATCGGACTTGAGAATGTTTCAAGATTTTTTATAAGACTTCCCTGTCATCCCATCTGGCCCCGGTGACTTCAAACTACCCATGTTAAACACTGCATCATGAATTTCTTACTCGGAAAAGGGAAGCTCCAAAGTATTCACGTCACCCTACGTAATAGAGTTCCAACTCAAATTCTCACAGGTAAAGGGGCAGCAAATTTTATATCCATATAAATCAAAAAAGAAGCTGATGATCTCATCAACAATCTATTTTTCAGTTAGAAGTGAAACTCCCTCTCTACTTTCAATCAGAGAAATTATACTCTTGCATTTACGGACAGACACCCATCTATGAAAGAAATTGGAATTCTCATCACCTTCCCTCAGCCATTTAATTTTACACTTCTGTATCCATAACCTTTTTTCTTTGATAATTACCTCAAGGAGATCTTTCTTGCACCCCTCTCTCTCCTCAGTTTCCGCAGTAGATAAAGCCATATGATCTTCTTTTTCATCTAAGCGAGTAATTCTTTCCAGGAGGCTTTGCTTTTGGGAGAATACATTCCCAAACGTCTCTTTGTTCCACTTTCTAAGAATCGACTTCATCTCTCTAAGCTTTCCCATAAAAGAATGAACCTGCAAGTCATCTACTTTTAAGCTGCCCCACCATTCCTCCAAATTCTTAAGAAACAAATGATGCTCCAGACAGACATTTTCAAACCTGAAAGGGGTAGGGCCCCAATTGATGTTCCCTAAGTTCAACAAAATTGGATAGTGATTAGAAGTAGTACGGTGCAGTCTGTCAAGCTTCAATAGTCTATAGAAATCAACCCAATTCCTAGTTCAGAGTAATCTATCAATTCTGAAGGCCGCGGGTCTTATCCACGATCTGGACCAGGAGAAGTCTCCATTTCTAAGAGGAACATTCATCAAATCCATATCTTCAATCAACGAATTAAAAACTCTCATACTACTGGTCATGGTTCTCTTCGAGCTTTTTTCAGTCATCCATTTGACTACATTAAAGTCTCCTCCAACGCACCAAGACTCATTATAGAGACCATACAGACTAACAAATTTCTTAAAAAAAAAATCTCTCCATTTATAATAGGCAATGCCGTAAGCACCAGAGATCCAACTCGAAAAGCCATTGTTGAACTGACAACAAATAGAAACCGAAAACTGCCCTTGAAGAGAATCAGAGATTGTCAACGAGCCATCTTTCTACATGTGAATAATACCTCCAGAAGCACGCTCTGAATTAAGAGTAACCCATTTAATCCGACGACTACTCCAGATGGACTGAATAAGCTTCCTATCAACCTCCGACAATTTAGACTCTTGAAGGATAACAACATCCAGATTAAGCTTAACTATCAAACCATTAATCAACTCCCTTTTAGGCCTCGCATTGAGACCCCTGACATTCCAAGAAAGCACTAACATGAATCAACAATTGGGCCCTGTTTGTCTAACTCTCTATCTACTAAAGCTTCATTTTTCTAGTTACTAATTAAGGCCTTAACTTCCTGACTAAGTGTAATATCCCAAAAATTGGAAATAATTTAAATTTTGAATTATTTAAAGATTTTATTTGTTGAGTTATTGATTAATTTGTTTTGGTAAAAGAAATTAAATATATTTATATATTTAATTGTTTTGGTTAGGAGTTAATGGTGGGAAAAAAGTTATTGAAGAGAGAAGATAGGATTTTGGAAAAGGAAATAATAATAAAAGTTATTGTTATTATTATTTTTTTTTTATTTTTTTCCCTTTCTCTCTCCTCCTCTTTCCGTTCTCTCCCGCGCGCAGGCCCCCAAGAAACCCTACCCCACAGCGCCGCCTGCTTCTCCGCCGCACGTCTCACCTCGCAGTTGTCGCCGTCAGCCGTGAAGAATCGTGCCGCTCTGGATCTGCCGCACGTCGTGAAGAACCGCGCCACTCCAGATCTGCGCAAGTCCGCACCGCACGTCTGCGCCGCACATCTCGCCTCGTGCCATCGTGTCATCGCACTCCCTCATGTAGCCGCACACGTTTGGGCATGTAGATCTGCAGCGCGTTAGCTCAGAGCGCGCCGCGCCGGTCATATCTCCTCTCACCTGATCGCCATGGGCCGCGCCGCTTGCTTCTTCGTCGCACGAGCCACGTCGCTGTCTTGATCCGCCAGATCTGACGTCATGAGCCGTGCCGCCACCTTCAGCCGCTAGATCTGCCTTCCTGACGACGTGCCGCGCGCTGCCTGCCCCTTTTTCCGCCAGCGCAAACCGCACGAGATCTCCCTTCCGACGCGCCACCTCACGCGCTGCTGCGTCTCCCTCACGCACCACCGCGTCTCTCTCACGTGCCGGCTAGTCCGCGAGCCGACGCCCCGCGTTGCTGTCTCGTGTTTCTGTCTTCGACTTGTCGTCGCCCCACTGTGGATTATTGTGGGTAAGTTTTCGTGGTCTTCTTTTGATTCTTGAAAAACCTAGTAGAGATTAAATCTAAGGTTTATCTGGATTAAATTTGGGTGTTTGATGTAGGATTCGATTACCCATTAGTGTGCAATTGAGAGCTTTTCCGGCTTAGTTTTACTGCGGTTTTCGCTACGATTTGGGTTGGATCTCGTAGAAATCGAGCGGTCGTTGGGTAAGTTTTGGATAAAGGTTTGAGATTACTTTCGATCATTAATTGCTATGGAATTTATTGATTGTATTGTGGTGTTTAGGACAAATTCGAGGAGATCCTTGTGCAAGCCAAGGCTTCATTCGTTAATCGAGGTAAGAGACTTACTGTTAGTACTTGGACTAAGAAGATTTATGTGCCAGTAGAATTGTGACATATGAATTGCTAGTTTATACGATAAGATGAGTTGACTAGTTGTGCGATGGGTTGACATCGTATGATTAATTGACTGGTGGTAACTATGCATGCTAGATATTATGGTTTGGTTGAATATGGGGCATTATGTTGACTATGGTATGTTTGCTGTATCGATCTGTGTGACACTCTTAGTGAGACTGAGTTGGTCTACGTGATATTGGTTGTTGTGGCGAAACCGAAATCATGATCAATAAGCAATGTGGGTGGCATGGTGTATGACCCTATTATGCATGCGTTAGACGAATTTGATGATTGGACTTTTGTAGATGTTAAGTTCTACTTTTAGCCATATCACACCTCGTATGTGGGACCGCAGATTTGCTAGGGCGGTTCTTGCATTGGGTCGATATGGACGACCCTACTGAGTCATTAGAATGTGTGGAACGAGGTGTAGATCTAGTAAGGCATTAATAACTACTTAGTAGAACCAATGATATGTTTTCTGTGATAACTGACGCATTAGAACATATGCGATAAGGTGTCGGTTATGACCTTTGTGATATGCCAAGTTGTGTGGCATTGAAGTATGGCTTATGTAATAAGCATACAATTATACCTTATGTGGTAAGTTGAATTGGGTGGTATTGCTTTTGTGACTGAACTACCATTTGAAATGTTGCTTGTTTTACTGATACGATTTGTTATGGGTAAACCGTAAAGCATAGAAAAAATGGAATGAGAATGGTCTAGCTAATTGTTAGTATCAGTTTCGTATTGAGTTAATCGAAGGGACTAACTCAGGGGTTTGCGGTTGTGAAGGAGATAGCTATGTTGAGGTGAACTAAAAGGTTATATGACGATCCATTAGGACGGGTTGTTATAGGAAAAACCTATAAAATTAGGTGGTGTTATGCCTTTATGGTTTGCTATGGAAAAACCATAAGATAGGTAATAGGGGTTCAATGTCGGACTTTTCTAGGTTTGATCAGAGGGCCTATGTTGTTTGCATAGCTGCGAGATCTCCATTTGAGGAAAGGGGTTTCCTTTCGTCTCACGCATTAACACTTTGAAGTGAGTGGTTGTTTTGTTGATATGGTATTTATGTGTCACTCTCAGGCGACATGGTGTACCTATGAAAGCTTAGGGTTGCGGGAGGTCACCGCTGAGTTTTCCGTTGTGTGTGAATGAAAATGGATTTTCATGACGGAGCTGTAATATTATTATGCATAACGACTGGCACTATACTACTAACGTTATATATGTTGTGTGGTCTTTGTAACGTGAATGGTACCTATGTTATATATGTTGTGTGGTCTTTGTAACATAGAGTGCAGTTGTGGTTATGCATAATGGTTGGAAAAGGACGCATATGTTATATATGCTGTGTGGACTTTGTAACATAAGGAGTGGTCCTTGTTATGCCTAATGGTTGTGACAATAATACATATGTTATATATGCTTTGTGGATTTTGTAACATATGGTAAAGTTGTCGTCACACATAACAACTGACGCTAAAACTACCAACGTTATATATGCTATGTGGTCTTTGTAACGTGAATGATACCTATGTTATATATGCTGTGTGAGCTTTGTAACATTAGGTGTAGTTGTGGTTATGCATAATGCTTGGATAAGGACTCCTATGTTATATATGCTTTGAGGACTTTGTAACATAAGGTGGAGTTCTTGATGCATAATGGTTGGGACAATCATACGTATGTTATATATGTAATACCCGACTTTTTCTTTATTTAAGTTGTTTGTTGTAAATTTATTAGTAAAATAATCGAAGGGTATTTTAGTAATTTTTGATAAAGGATATTTTAGTAATTTTGTTAAGAATTGTAAGTAAAAAAAAATTAATTTTGTAGCTTTGTTAATAAAAAAAAAAGAAAGAAAGAAAAAGAAAAAGAATAGGAAAAAGAAAAAGGAAAAAAATAAATTTATTTATATATTTATTTTATAATTTTATTTAAAAAAAGAAAAGAAAAGAAGGAAAATTATTTTTTTTAATTAAGGGGAAAAAAATTAAAAACATTTTTACCTTAATTCCTTCTCCAATTCTCTAATGGGTTGGTTAGTAGGAAAGAATGAATCTTCAAATGATGTAATTTGGCTAAAATTGAAAGGAATTGGAAGGAGAAGAGAAGAGAAGGCCGAGAGAGAGAGAGGGAGAAAATCTGAAAAAGTTGTTTTTGAACACTTGGAAGAAAGTAATGATTTTGTGCTCAATTCTTAATCAAATTGAGTGAAATTTGTGTCTAAATTGCCTAGAAAAGAGAGAGGAAGGGGAAGCACAGATCAATTTGAAGAAATTTGGCCGAAGAGACCACTGATTTTGAAGAAAAAGAGCTCCGGCTGCTGGAAATTGCGAAAAAACGGACCCGAAACTTTGAAAATCAAATTCTCCATCTACAGGCCGAATTAGGATCTAATTTTTGGCGGTAAGCTAGATTATTAGTTCATTTAGAGTTCTGTGAAAGGAATTGAGTTAATTTGGTCTGTGTAGGGAGAAATCGAAGCTGCAATTTTCGGTTTTAAGCTCGCCGGAAAACTGAGCAACGTGACTTCCAGAGGCAAATTCGAGCTATCCACGAGGAGTTTGAAGCTAATTTTTTGAGGTAAGCAAATAGACTCATGTAGAAATCGTTTGGCATAGGTTAGAGCTTCTAATTGTAAGTAGATTGAGAGAATTGCCTCGCCGAAGTTGAGTCATTGCTGCTGCCGGAAAACTGG
>JBBPDJ010037056.1:0-11705 GCA_037974625.1 Cucumis cinereus
CCACAAATTCCTAACAATTATAGAAACGTTTCTCAAATTTTGGGAACAAGAAACAGGGAACGTTATCAAACACACCCATTTCTTAAAAAATTAGAAACAGAAACAGGAAACAGGAACGTTACCAAACGGGCCCTTAATAACTCTTTTTAGATAATATACCTTTTAAGAATTTCACACAGTTGGGCATCTACTCTAATATTTTAACTAGAGGGATGTTGATGTGAAATTGTTTAAACAAGTCAAGGAACCATCTAAATTATCTTTCATCGTTTTTCTTCTTCGATCTATGTGGATAAGAAGGTTGCAACGGTAAGACAAGCTTAGCGTTAGAATTCTATTTTCTACTTTTAACGCTTGTGGCTTGCCTTTCTTGTTCTTATGTGTTGGACATGGTAGTTTCTCATTGCTTATGATTGACTCAGCTGGCTCTGGTGTTATTTATCCTCTTTCAATTGGTTGTTGTTTTCTTATGTTGGAAGTTTCGTTTTCTCCTGACTTCTGTTGTTATTGACAATCTACTTCTTAGTGTCAATGCCTGACACTGCTTCTTTACATTGTTGTTTACATTCCTCAGGGGTTCTGTATTGCTAAGCAACACACCTCTTGATCGATGTTTTATTTCTCTAGCTATTTGCCTTAACTATAGCTCCAGATTCTTTATGCATGCAGTTTGCCTTTATAGTAGTGCATCATTTTTCTACATATATTCTTTGATAAGGATCTTAAGAGGCGTTGATGAGTTAGAGGCTTGTTGCTGATTTCTTGGTTGTTGATTTCGATGACTTCTATGGTAGAATCCTGGTGGTCCATTCCTTTAGACAGGTTGCTACCCAGGTATGGTCAGTTGGTTGTTGTTGGTTTTCTCCCCATGAGAAGTTAGGGTGATTTATCAAATTAGGGTTATAAGTATTGGAGAATGGGTTGTTATTATTATCAACAAAACAAACTGACTGAGGGTTCTGAGGGCATAAATCATAGCTATGCCCCTCACTACATCCTACACAAGTATTATTAGCAACTTGGCTTACAACATTTGCATGAGGGATTGCTGCTGCATTGACCTGATTAAGCGCCATAGTTTTAAGAAAATTCGTTACGGCAACCATTCCTAATGTAAGTGAACTTACTGCATCAGACTCAACCAAAATAGTTGACACCTTCCTCATATCCAGAGCTCTGGATCCATATTCGTCGTCTACACATGCATCATTATTACATGAAATTCTATCCAATATGTTTTTGGCTTCAGGGCATGTTCTATCCAACAAACCTTCTATGATAGTCAAATCTATGGCAGTTTGTGAGGGTTTGTTTAGTCCTCCGTAAAATATCTCCATTTGGACACAATTCGGGATTCCATTGTGTGAGCAACTCCCAACCAAACCTTTGAATCGTGCCCAAGCATCACATACGTTTTTTATTCCTTATGTTTAAAGTTCACAATGTCCCTCCTCCGCTTCGCATTCACCGTAGGCGGAAAATATTTCTGCATGAACTTTTCTACAATGCGTCCCATGTGGTAATCTCACTAGGCTCCAAGTTATATGCCCATTATTACGCTTCGTCCCTCAGGGGAAACAAGAACAAAGACAATCACATCCTTTTAGCTGTGATACCAGGCAGTATGAATGTGTTGCATATTTCCATAAAGCTTTACAAGTGGGCATGTGGGTTTTCGCTTACAACCTCTCCAAACTGACCTACAACTTGCAACATCTACAACATCATTGGCTATATCTCGAATCAGGTTCCATCAACATCCGAACACATGATACTCGGTGAAATATCATACAGATTTGGTGAGGCATACTCTCTGATCGACCTGTTGCGATCGTGCACTTGAAAGATCAGATTTGCATTGGCATTGGCATTATTGCCTGCATTCTGTGGTTGTTGGCTATTCTAGCCTGCCACATTTCTATTTCTTTCTCTTCGCCTCCAGTTAAAAATTCTCTCAACCTCAAGCTAGGGCTTTCACTCATATACTATTAGCAAAAGGTCAAAGGAATTCTACTATTAACCTTTAATCGAGATGGTACCTACAAGAGTAAAAGATAACCAAGCCAATATTTAGTTCAATCTAGAGAATTTTCGACAACAAAGCCAAAAACGTGTTGAAAAAAAAATGACAACTCTATTTTCTAAAAAACTGTGCATTGATCTGAGTTATAGGTGTTGGAAACTATTATCAAACCATTTTTTCTATGTTAAACCCAAGTATAAGTCTAATAAAAGTTTTCTTGAAAGAACCAAGACAAACACTGAGATTTTTTGTTTAGATTTTAGCTGAACAAAAACTCCTCTATTTAGGCACCTAGTCACAAGAAAAGCTTTAAAGGTTATTTGAATTGAAGTATATTTTAACTACCAAGATGCAGATGGTATTAAAACAATGAGATAAAAAAAACGTTGGGAAACATGAACATCACTCTTTTGATTTAACCTTTAGAATTTAATTCTTGTTCACTCTCAGTTTAAGAAGTCATCTCCCAATGATTTAGCCACAATAATCATATCTCTATGATGCATGCTTGAGAGAAGTTAAACTTAAGATACCTTTTATTTCTAAAGATGTTTCTTAAGTCGTTTGGTAAAAGATGGATGGGAACCCACTTTATTAAGTATGCACCCTTTCGTTTGTTTAAGTTGGTTAAAAGTAAACAAGACAAGATTTTATATTTTACTAAACAGAAGAATCATGCCCAATGTTAAATCTTTTAGAGAGGTGACAGACGATGTTTAGCCACTCGTGGTTAAAGTTAAGACAAAGAATAAAGTGAATAAGTCAAAATCTTTCATGCTTTTACAAAGATAAGAAAATGAATAGTTCAACAAGCAGAAGGAGTACAAAGAAGTTGCTTGAAACTATAAAGTAAAGTACAAATAGTAAATCGGCAACAAGGTAATAAAACGACGCCAGGGGCAACCATCTCAAGTTGTTGACGCTTGATGACAGTATGGTGGCACGGTCGGAACAAGGCTAAGCTCTCTCAAGCTTCACCAAAGTGATGAACGAAAGAGATGATTGTGAAGTGAAGTGAGCTATGGATTTGAAAAGATTGATGTCTAAGTGTGTAGATTTGGATGGCTCTCTATCTCTCTATGAACGTGTATATATATTCTTTTGTCAGCCTTGCACTTCTTATGAACTTCATTGTTTGCATCCATCTTAACTCTTTCACTATGTTGATCGGGCGGTTGAGAACCCCAAGTTGTAGCTATACAATCTCAATTGCCTTCTTACCTTTCCTCGTATATTTATGAATAATGGGATCCCTTACATTCAATAAACTAAGATCCAAGATTAATACATGTAACTTGAACAATATGTGGTTGACATATTAGTGAGTAATGTTCAAGTAATAACTTGAACGGTCTATAGTATTGACATAAGGTTGGGTGTCTTATCCTGATAACATTATAGATACAACTCACTTTGTAATTTTTGTAAAAATTGCAAATGTTACAAACTATTTTATCCAAATCATTCATGTGGAGATATGTGAGTGAGAATATCCTGTGCAATGAGATTGTATATAATCGGACCACAAAATATGAAAACTCTAATTATAATGTTGTTAACAGTAGAGATAAATATTTCAATCGATAACCTTGTAACTCAAATGAATCCTAAGTGAGTTATGAACTTCTGCTCATGAGGATTGTTCTTTGACTTGTATGGGTGAGAACAACTTTTATTGCTAACTCAATATGCCTACCATCTAGAAAATAATGTGAGGTGAGGAGCAGAGAACATATTATCACAAGAAAGAATTCACTTTATTCTGTATTTAGGAAAAAGTAGATGGATCGTTCCCTTAATTGTTGATTCTGGAATTTGAACAATGAGGCATCTCCCTTTTACTGACCCGAGAGAGACTTTGTTTATGATAGAACCATTAACAAATTGTCCATTAAAGAATCAGTGGTACTTAAGGAGTAACAACAAAAGTAAAACAATAATTTGACCTAGCTATAGTTATGAACAACCTGTGAAGGATTGACTTACAAAATATGGTTAAATAAGTGGACATGTAATTATTCTATAGTTCATAAAAGTGCAGTATGGGTCTTTAGCAGACTTGATCTTAATCACGAGTGAGTTGTGAACTCCTGTTTACGACGATAGTCCTTTGATCTATATAGGTGAGTGTGACCTTGATAACCAACTCAACAAGCCTATCATTTTAGAGATTTTTCTGAGTAAGATGCTTGGAGTCAGCTACACAAGATGAAATTCACTCATTTCCACTAGTCTTGAACAATGAGGCTTCAACCTCTCACTAGTCCGAGAAGTGTTAGTTTATAGTTAGACTATAAACAATTTGTTCATTAGGATTCAGTGGCATTTAAGGAGTTAGATGTAGAACGATTATTTGACCCATTTATAGTTATGAGTAATTTGTGAACGGTCAACTCATTGTTGATTGGCTATATTCATGGACACATAAATATATCTTATCAGTCATTAGTGAGGTGACTGATAGTTAATGGATGTTGATTAGTTGAATTAAAAGAGTTTACTTAATTAATCTAATATCACTGAATCTTCTTATTTGTAGGTCCATTAGGTCTCCTTGTTAGCTCACTACGGATAACTATAGGGAATAATTTGAATTGGTCAAATTGATTAAAAGGAATTTTATATTACTCTAATTATCATAAAAATATAGTGTATGTTGATACAATGACGAATATAGTTAATTAAGGTTCAAGAAAATCATGAGCTCCAAGCACAATAAAAGAAACTGGTGTCTTTAGTTTCAAATTGTCCCAATTAAAAACACGTTAAGCTTAGATATGCTAATTCTAGTTAAATTCCCTTTTGCATTCTCTAGTTTGAGAGTGGGATAAAAGGGTATGAGTAGTATAAAAGCTTTGAGAGAGTGCTCTTATAATTGGGGTCAGGGAGAGCATTATATTGTGTGACTGTAATAAATTTTCACTAGTCTTATCAGTTTTTTCCTAGTAGAATTTTTCCTAATAGGACGATATTTTTCTCTAGTCTTATCGGTTTCGTTTAATTTCATTGTAATTTTTTTTATTATTCTTGTTCTAGAAGTGAGGTTTTTTCCAACAAAAATGAGAATCATGCCTTTAATTTTTTTTAAGGGTAATTGAACCTCTAACCTCAAAATTGATAATATAAGTTGTATGTTAGTCAAAATATATGAATATCAATCAGTTTAGTTACTACATCATGACTATTTAACATGATAGAATCACACCATAAAATTTATTGTCACCATTAAAATTACTAGAGTAAAAAATAATTAGACAACATCAATTTATACCCTTAACTATGTATATAACAAGGGGGATTGGAGGAAATGGCAAGAATGGGAGAGTCACCCCAATTTTTGGCAAAAGATGTGGGGAATAAGATTTGTGGCAAATAACTAAATTTTCACATGTAGGGCCTTATGACTATTCCAAAAATGCCCTTAGATATAATCTTTCATTCCCAATTTGTTAAACTGTATTTTCATATTTGTAGAAAAAATATTTATATATTTGCTTTTTTAAAAAACAAAAATCTTTCTATATTTAAATTTATTCTTTCTTTCTTCCTCTACCTTCCTCCTCTTTCTATGTCTTTGCTTTACAGAGACGAAGAACAAAAAGATATGCGAAAACACAACCTTTCACTGTAATCCATTCTTTGATTCAATTCACCAACTTCTCTCTGTAATCTATTCTTTCTTCCTTCCTTCACCTTCCTCCTCTTTCTACACATGAATTAGTAAACAAGGTATGTAGAAGAAGGTAGAGAAAATAATAAACAAGGTATCATTTCTTGAAGCGAAGAGCAAAAATGAAGAGAGAAATCACCAGAAAAAGCTTTATTCAGAGGAAGCAACTCTGGATGAAAGGTATCTGTCACCGATGTTATATACAATACATGGAATCGATTAGAAAATGAAAATGAAAATTGAAAATTGAAAGAACAAAAAAAGAAAAGAAAAGAAAAAAAAACATACCAGGAGAGAAGAAGCGAAAGTGGTGATGAAAAGAAAAAAAGAGAGAAGAAGGAGGAAGAGGGTGCACCAGAAGAGAGCACTCCAAGCGTTCCCTACGATCTCTCATGGGGGGCAGGGGACATAAAGGGAAAATGGTGAATGGGTTTATTCATGCGAGTGGGGGCAAAGGCAGTTTTTAAGATCTTGGGTTATGCATTCCCAATGGACAAAAGGGAAAGTGGAAGAGACAAAGAAGGAGAAGAAAGAGTTGATAAAATTGTGAAGTTTGTTTGTGTATGTTCTATAAACTGAGTAAAGCGACAAAGATGGTGAGGTTGTGGAGAACCAATACAAAGTAAAATGGTGAATTCTATAAACTGCGTGTTCTATGAACAAAGTAAAATGGTGTGTGTTCTATGAACAAAGTAAAATGGTGTGTGTTCTATGAACGGAGTAAAATGGTGTGTGTTCTATGAACAAATACAAGGTATGCAAATAGGTATTTTTTTAGTGTACATTATTTTTTAGATGCAAAGAGTTATTTGTTTAGTCGACATGCACATATTTTTTTACTTGGATGCAAATACAAGGTATTTATTTAGTCGACATACACATATTTTTTTGACTTGATGCAAATACAAGGTATTTGTTTAGTCGATATGCACACATTTTTTTCATGTTTTGTATTTTAGATTTTTAAAATCAATCAAATGACGTGCCTACCTCTTAATTTGTAAAAAAAAAAATTCTTTCAAATGCCCCATATTTTAGTAATACAGTGCAGTGTGACAGTGTGTTTAGTTATTTCATTCAGTATAAAGTATTTGTGGGTCTTTTAAGTCAATAACTAATATTTCTTTCTATGTAAGGTATTTGTGGATGTTAAGTTTATGACTAATATTGGTATTTGTCGGTGTAAGTCTATGACTAATAGTTATTTTTATATTCATGGTGTGTTATGTTAAAATTGGTTTTTCAATTTCTATGAAATTTGAGTAATTCACGGTTTTTAGGATGATGTGGTTCATATGTTTTTTTTAAACATAATTTAAGTTATATTTTGAAAGGAATATAGTTAAGATTTGATAGTTGCCTCATATATCAATTTAGACCTTGAACTTAGGGCTAACAAACCAAATTGCTCTCGATTCAGGGTGGGTCGGTTTTCATTTGACCTAACCAATCACTTAAAATAAGAAATTAGGGCTTAATTCTTTGGTTCATTCCTATCTTCTTCTGCTGACCACAACCCTCTGTTTGTCTTCTCATCTCCTCCTCTTTGTCTTCCACCCTCACTCACTCTCACATCTTCCTTTATCTCTCTTCCACAACCCTCTTCTTCTTCTTTTTTTTTTTAAATCAAATATTCATTTTCTTATTTAGAATATAACAGATCCATAACTTCTTGATGGAAGAGAATATTCCTTAACCAGCCAATTAAAAGAAATTAAAAAAAAAAAAAAAAGAATTTCATCCTTTTAAGATTTGTAAGGTGTCTATATCATAAAAAGAGACCCTTATTTTTTCCAAATTTTTGCAAGATTCCCCCTAGTAGAATATTAATGGATTTACCTTAGTATTTTATCCACATTAAAATATTGTTCAAATTTTAATATTTAACTAATAATTATATATTTTTAATAGGATAACATATTTAACTCTTTTGATAATAAAAAGATTGATTTGTATGGTTTTCAATATGGGACAAATTTTGATGTAATATTGTTTGAAAATTTACTCATTTTGACTTCGGAGATCACTATGTTAATGTGGTTTTGTTGAAACCAAACACAAACACAATTCCCACAAAAATGTTTACTCATTCTCCATTAAATGAAAACAAATGTTTTTTTTTTAGAGATATATCGAATCTTTAATTTCAAGTCTTACTTTATCCAATTTTTCAAATTTTCTTTTTGTATTCTAATTTTTCTTTTAATGTTACTTAGATTTCTCAAACCACAACTTTGCCTTCTCCACTAGATCTTCGACTTGATCGTCAACTTAAATTGGGAATTTGTTGATGACGTAAAGATGAAAGACTCAACTTAAAATTGATAGTTCAAGTTGTCCAATCTTATTCTTTTCCAAGTGATTCCTCTAAACCCATTGTGAAAGAGCTAAGGTCAAGCATCCCAAATCCACAAAATATATGAACTGTGTTGGTAATAACCACTTTAGTTAGGAGTCTTAAAATCACCGATAGAAACTTTTTGATGAAGTTCCATACCTATCCCTTAAAAATGTACCATGACATCAACGGTTTCTCTTGCCTATGAGGTCTCCACAATATCACTACAAGAATTCTAAATACGTTTAGTATAAATCAAAGACAATTTAGACAGCTCAGTTTGTACAAATTTTTAATTGTTTTTAAGTTTAAGTATGTGGACTTAATCTAATCACTAATTACATTCATCCTCAAAATATGGACTAATTAGATTCTTCCTAAAATAATGCAGTCTATTGTAGGCCATGTAGATCTTCAATTAGTAGCCACCGAATAATTTTCACAAAACCCATGGCAATCTCCAATTGTACTATTTTTTTTCCAAATCAAATGCATTTTTTTTTAAATATCAAAATAAAATCTGATTTTTTTTTTCAAATAATAATTTTATTTATTTCTTTTGATTTTCATCTCTGTTTTCTATTTTTTGCAATTTGATTTTTTAAATGCTTTTTTTAATATGGTTGCAAAATAATTTTCAAAGTATATTTTAAAAACTAACCAAATCTAGTTGTTATCATTTTAGGGATTTGGTAATTAGTTACTATTCTTAATTTTTAATTATTAAATAATGAATTATTAATTCATTTTGTTATTATTTTTTATTTCATAATTATTTCATTCTCCAACTTTTGTAGCAAATCTCACATTTCACCAACTTGTGTTACATTTTCACTTGTTTTGGTGTAGAGCTCAATCTTAGGCATGGCATAGTAAACCAAGATCTCTAAGGTATAATTTTCTTTTTTATGTCCATCAATCTTAATTTGTAAGGTTGCTTTTTTTTTTTTTTTTTCTGCCAATCAATCTTAATTTGCAATGCAAGTTTTTTTTTTTTTGTGGTTTGTGTGTTTACTTTTAGAAGAATAGATCAATAATTTATTTTATATATTTAGATCATATTTTAGTTTTTTTTAACTTTCCATGAGGTTGAATTAGTTTTTAGGGAGTTGAATTAAATTGTATTTTTTTTTAAATAAAATATAGTTTAAATACCTAATGAACGTTGATTATAGAGGAAGAGCTATTTTTATAAATGGAGCTATTTCACATTAATCAATATTAATCTTCACTTACAGTTAAATACGAGGAATGAAGCCATATATATAGGCTTAGGGATAACCAACTTTAATAACCACTATTTACAAGGCATAACCTCTAATACTTCCATCAAGTTTGGAAGATGAACATCAAAGACACCCAACTTTGCTAAAAATTTTGACAGAACAGTTGCTGGTAATGTCTTGTCAAACATGTCTGCAAGTTGTAAAGTTGGTTATCACAAAAATAGTAGTTGGTAATAAATGTTGAATTTGTAAGTCATTAAGAAGTTGAGAAAGCCATAATAATTCACTGGTTACTGAAGCCCTCTATATTCAGCTTCTGCAAAAGATCTTGAAACAATAGTTTTCTTTTTCAATTTCTATGATATCAAATATTCACCTAAAAAAATGCAAAAACCTGAAATGGATCGTCGAGTATCAAGACATGCTCCCCAGTCAGCATCAACATAAGCCCTGAGATAGAATTTTTTAGTTGGTTTTATCAAAATGTCTTGCCCTGGTGATCGTATTTCAACAAGTGATGAGCGGCATTTAGATGAACAGTAGTTGGTTTTTGCAAAAATTGACTCAGACGATGTATTGCAAAACATAAGTCTGGGCTTGAAATTTGTAAGTATAGAAGTTGGTAATCAGCCTTCTATAGCAAGTGATTTCTTCATCAATCAAGAAGATTCCACTGTCTTTTGAAAGTTTTATATTTGGGTCCATTGGCAATGAAGCAGGTATGCATCAAGATAACAAGTGTCTTCAAGGATTTGGGTGAGTACTTCCGTTGGAAAAGAAATAAGCCTTGTTGGGATCTAGATAACTCTAATCCTAGAAAGTATTTGGCTTGTCCTAAATCCTTGAGTTTGAAATGACTTTTAAGAATCTCCTTTATGACATCAATTTCACTAGGAGAGAATCCAGTTAGTATGATATCATCAAGATATATTAACAATGCAACAAATGTTTTACCACTTCCTTGAGTAAAGAGGGAATAATCTGACTTTGACTGGATAAAGTCATGTATGGACAATGAAGAAGAAAACTTCACAAACCATTGTCTAGATGCTTGTTTAAGATTGTATATGGATTTATTCAATCAGCAGACAAGCTTCTTCCCGTTATTTGGTGCTATAATGGTATTGTATCCTTAGTAATGACATGTAAACTTCTTCAAATAAGTCTCCACTAAAAAATGCATTGTTGATATCCATTTGGACAAGTTTCCAATTAAAAGAGATCACTAAGGTTAGAAATACCTTAACTGTGACGATTTTGGCAACCGAAGAGAATGTATCGAAGAAGTCTATCCCCTCTAGTTGATTGTAGCCTTTGCCAACTAGACGCGCCTTATAGAGATCAACAGTACAAACGATATTTGACTTTGTACATCCATTTACTTCCTACTGGATGTTGATTTATATGTAAATAAATCAATGTCCAAGTCTTGTTTGTCTCCATTGCATCTATTTCTTCAGTCATAGCATCTATCCAATTCTGAAACTTTACTGCTTGATGGTAAAATGTAGGTACATAAACAGAAGCCACATTAAGCAAATAGTTTTTATGATTAGGAGAGTAGGCCTCATATGAAAGATATTTGCCGAAGTAATAGGGAGTTGTTGAAGTTATTTGTTTCTTCTCAATTATGTTGCAATGAAAATCTTTAAGGTATGAAGGTGGACAAGATTGTCGTGTTGATCTTCGAAGTATAACAGGGGCATGTTCATAAGCTCTGTCATGGTTAATTTCAGTTTTAGTTCCAACGACAGTTTGGTTGCTATCAGAATCTGTTTCATTCTCAAGTTTGTTTGTAGTAGCATGGTTCAATTTTGTATTCTGCTCTTCATTACACTTTGTGCTTGATGGGATAAAAACTCATCGCAGCGGAAGAAATACAGAATTATTCTCATTTTTAATTTGGAAAAATAAAATATCATACATTGGAAAAGAAATTACAAAATTATCTAGGCTAAGCATGCTTTTATCAATAAAATTACAGAGAAAAAAAAAACCCACTTTGGTTGCAGTCTTTGAATTCTACAAAATCTCCAAATTGTAGCCACACCAGTTAGAACCTCTCCTATCCTCTGAGTGATTGAGGTTTAGCTTGTGGAAACCAATTTGGAATTTTTCTTTAGAAATTTTTTGGAGAAAAAAATAAGAGAGGTTTATTTTATTTATTTATTTTTTCTATGTAGACCTTCTGCAAATTGTAGGTTTTCTAGAAAACATACCCTTACGCCCCCTTTTTCAGGATGAAGAAGGGGAGGTTAGAGAGATATTTGGAAAAATGTGGGATCATCCCACGTTCCCAAAAAATAACTCCCACAATGAATTTATTTAATTTTAATTAAATTCAATTAAATTAATATTAATTAACAAATTCATTAATTAAATTAAATTTAAATTAATTAAATCATATTTAATTAATATTTCATTTAAATCATATTTAAATGAATATCT
>JBBPDJ010037057.1:0-11702 GCA_037974625.1 Cucumis cinereus
AACATTCCTCCAAATGAGCCCATTTTATACCTAATAATGTATTTTAGATCAAACTTTGGTCCATTTTTAAAAAGCTAACCATTGGTCGATTTTCTTTTCTGTCCGCACATTTGTCCTACCTCAAGTTTCACTCTTAGTGACCTATATAGTTCATGTAAATGTGTCAGAGACATGTTAGGGGTCATGAACACGCGTTTCTGAGGCAAGAATCCCTGAACTACGGTGTGTAGGACGAAAATACCAAAGGGAAATCGTTGTAGGTTATTTTGTTTCCCAAAGCAGAAGCTTAGTCTGAGACATCTTTGGTCGTTTATTTTTGGAAAAAACTTCAACATTCGAAAAAATGAGCCCATTTTATACCTAGAAAATCATTTTAGGTCGAACATTGGTCCATTTTTTAAAAGCTATACCACTGGTCGTTTTCATCCGTTTTGTTCCGCATATACGTCCTACCTCAAGTTTCCCTTTTAGCGACCTATATAGTTCATGCAAATGTGTCAAAGCCATGTATAGGATCAAGGACGCACATTTTTGATCCAATAATCTTTAAACCACGGGGTGTTAGACTACCAAAGGGAAATCGTTGTTGGTCATTGTGTTCCCCAAAGCAGAAACCGAGTCTGGGACGTCTATGGTAAATTATTTTTGGAAAAAATTAAAAATTACTCCAAATGAGCCCTTTCTATACCTACAAATGCATTTTAGGTCGAAGTTTGGTCCATTTTTAAAAAGCTATAACACTGGTCGATTTTCGTCTGTTTTGGTCCGCACACTCGTCCAACCTCAAGTTTACTTCTTAGCGACCTATGTTGTTCATACAAATGTGTCAGATACATGTTGAGGGTCAAGGACGCACATTTCTGAGCCAAGAATCCCAGAAGTACGTTGTGCAGTACGAAAATACCAAAGGGCAATCGTTGCTAGTCACTATTTTCCCCAAAGTAGAAACCGAGTCTGGAACGTCTTTGGTAAATTATATTTGGGAAAAACTTAAATATTATTTCAAATGAGCCAATTTTATACCTAGAAAATCATTTTAGGTCGAACTTTGGTCCATTTTTAAACAGTTATACCACTTGTGGATTTTCGTCCGTTTTGGTCCGCATATTTGTCCACACGTTAGTCCTACCTCAAGTTTCTCTGTTCTAGACCTATATAGTTCATGCAAATGTATCAGAGACATATTTAGGTTCAAGGACGTGCATTTCTCAGCCAAGAATCTCTGAACTATGGGGTGTAGGACGAAAATACCAAAGGAAAATTGTTGCTGGTTACTTTGTTCCCCAAAGCAGAAACCGAGTCCGTCTTTGGTAAATTATTTTTGGGAAAAACTTAAAAATTACTCCAAATGAGCCCGTTTCATACCTAGAAATGCATTTTAGGCCGATTTTTGGTTCGTTTTTCAAAGACTATAGTAGTTGTGGATTTTTGTCCGTTTTGGTTCGCATGTTAATCCAACCTCAAGTTTCTTTCTTTGGACCTATATTATTCAAGCAAATGTGTCAAAGACATGTTTAGGGTCATGGACGCGCGTTTCAGAGGTAAGAATCCACGAACTATGGAGTGTAGGACAAAAATACCAAAGGAAAATCGTTGTAGGTCATTTTGTTTTCCAAAGTAGAAACTGAGTTAGGGACGTCTTTGGTCGTTTATTTTTTGAAAAAAACATCAACATTCCTCCAAATGAGTCCATCTTATACCTAGAAATGCATTTTAGGTCGAACTTGGGTTCATTTTTAAAAAGTTATACCACTGGTCGATTTCCGTACGTTTTGGTCTGCACATTCGTCGTACCTCAAGTTTCAATCTTAACGACTTATATAGTTCATGGTTATGTGTCAGAGACATGATTAACATCAAGGACATGCATTTCTGAGCCAAGAATCCCTGAATTATGGGGTGTAGGACGAAAATACCAAAGAAAAATCGTTGCTGGTCACTTTGTTCCCCGAAGAAGAAATCGAGTCTAGGACGTCTTTTGTAAATTATTTTAAGAAAAAACTTAAAAATTACTCCAAATGAGGCCGTTTTGTAGCTAGAAATGCATTTTCGACCAAACTTTGGTCCATTTTTCGAAGGCTATTGTACTGAAGGATTTTTGTCCGTTTTGGTCCGCACGTTAGTCCTATCTCAAGTTTCTCTCTTCGCGACCTATATAGTTTATGCAAATGTTTCAGAGACATGTTTATGGTCAAGGACGCTCGTTTCTGAGGGAAGAATCCCTGAACTACAGGGTATACGACGAAAATATTAATGGGAAATCGTTGCAGCTCATTTTGTTTCCCAAAGCAGAAACATATTCTGGAACGTCTTTGGTCATTTATTTTTGGGAAAACTTTCAACATTCCTCCAGATGAGCTATTTTATACCTACAAATGCATTTTAGGTCGAACTTTGGTCCATTTTTAAAAAACTATACCATTGGTCGATTTTCGTCCAGTTTGGTCCGAACATTCGTCCTACCTCAAGTTTCACTCTGAGCGACCTATATAGTTCTTGCAAATATGTTAGAGACATGTTTGGGGTCAAGGACGCACATCTGTGAGCCAAGAATCATTGAACTATGGGGTGTAGTATGAAAATACGAAAGGGAAATCGTTGCTAGTCACTTTGTTCCCCAAAGCAGAAACCAAGTCTGGGACGTATTTGATAAATTATTTTTGGGAGAAATTAAAAAATTATGAGTCTATTTTATAGCTAGAAATACATTTTAGGTCGAACTTTGGTCCATTTTTGGAAGGTTATAGAAATGGTGAATTTTCGTCCGTTTTGGTCCGCACGTTAGTCCTACCTCAAGTTTCTCTCTTCGCGACATATATAGTTCATGCTAATCTGCCAGAGACATGTTTAGGGTCATGGACGCGCATTTATAAGGCAAGAATCCCTGAACTACGGGGTGTAGGATGAAAATACCAAAGAGAAATCGTTACAGATCATTTTGTTTCCCAAAGCAGAAACTGAGTCTGGGACGTCTTTGGTCGTTTATATTTGAGAAAAACTTCAACATTCCTCCAAATGAGCCTATTTTATACCTAGAAATTCATTTTAGGTAGAATTTGGGTTCATTTATAAAAAGCTACACCACTAGTCGATCTTCGTTCGTTTTGGTTCGCACATTCGTACTACCTTAAGTTTCACTCTTAGCGACCTATATAGTTCATGCAAATGAGTTAAAGACATGTTTAGGGTCAAGGACGCGCATTTCTGAGCCAAGAATCCCTGAACTATGGGTTGTAGGACAAAAATACCAAAGAAAAATCGTTGCTGGTCTCTTTGTTCTTCGAAGAAGAAACCGAGTCTGGGACATCTTTGGTATATTACTTTTGAAAAACTTAAACATCCCTCCAAATGAGCCCGTTTTATACCTAGAATTGCATTTTGGGTCGAACTTTAGTCCATTTTTGATAGGCTATACCACTAGTCGATTTTTGTCTGCTTTGGTCCGTACATTCGTCCTACCTCTAGTTTCACTCTTAACGACCTATATAGTGCATGAAAATATTTCTGAGACATGTTTAAGGTCAACGACGCGCATGTCTGAGCCAAGAATCCCTTAACTATGGGGTGTAGGACGAAAATACCAAAGGGAAATCGTTGCTGGTCACATGGTTTCCCAAAGTAGAAATCGAGTTTGGGACGTCTTTTGTAAATTATTTTTGTGAAAAAACTTAAAAATTACTCAAAATTAGCGAGTTTAATAGCTAGAAATGCATTTTAGGACGAACTTTGGTCAATTTTTCGAAGGCTATAGTACTGGTGGATTTTGTCCGTTTTGATCCGCATGTTAGTCCTACCTCAGGTTTCTCTCTTCGCAACCTATATAGTTCATGCAAATGGGTCAAAGACATGTTTAGGTCATTGACGCGCATTTCTGCAGCAAGAATCTCGGAACTTTGGGGTGTAGGCTGAAAATACCAAAGAGAAATCATTTCTGGTCACTTTGTTCCCCAAAGAAGAAACCTAGTCTAGGTCGTATTTGGTAAATTATTTTTGGCAAAAGCATCAACATTCATCTAAATGACCCAATTTTATACCTAGAAATGCATTTAAGGTCGAACTTTGGCCGATTTTTAAAACCATATACCACTGGTCCATTTTCGTCCGTTTTGGTCCGCTCATTCGCCCTACCTCAAGTTTCATTCTTAACAACCTATATAGTTCATGCAAATGTGTCAGAGACATGTTTAGGGTCAACTATGGGTTGTATAACGAAAATACTAAAGGAAAATCGTTGTTGGTCACTTTGTTCTCCAAAGTAGAAATCGAGTTTGGGACGTCATTGGTAAATCACTTTTGGGAAAAACTTAAAAATTACTCCAAATGAGACTGTTTATAGCTAGAAATGCATTTTGGGCCGAACTTTGGTCCATTTTTCGAAGGCTATAATACTGGTGGATTTTCGTCCATTTTGGTCCTCACATTAGTCCTACCTGTAGTTTATCTCTTCGTGACCTATATAGATCATGCAAATGTGTCAGAGACATGTTAAGGGTCATGGACGTGCATTTATGAGGCAAGAATCTCTGAACTACGTTGTGTAGAACGAAAATACCAAAGGGAAATAGTTGCAGGTCATTTTGTTACCCGAAGTAGAAACTGAGTCTGGGACGTCTTTGACCGTTTATTTTTGGGAAAAACTAAAAAATTACTCCAAACGAGCCCATTTTATAGGTAGAAATACATTTTAGGCGGAAATTTGGTCCATTTTTCGAAAGCTACTGTACTGGTGGATTTTCGTCCATTTTGGTCTGCATGTTAGTCCTACCTCAAGTTTCTCTCTTCGCGACCTATATAGTTCATGCAAATGTGTCAGAGACATATTAAGGGTCAAGGACGCACATTTCTGAGCCAAGAATCCTTGAACTATGAGGTGTAGGACGAAAATACCAAAGACATATTGTTGCTGGTCATTTTTTTCACAAAAGCAGAATGTGGGTTTGGGACGTCTTTGGTCGTTTATTTTTTGAAAACAATACAACATTCCTCCAATTGAGCCCATTTTATACCTAAAAATGCATTTTAGGTTGAACTATAGTCCATTTTTAAAAATCTTTACCCCTGATCGTTTTTCGTTCGTTTTAGCCCGCACATTCGTCCTATCTCAAGTTTGACACTTATCGACCTATATAGTGCATGCAAATGTGTCAGAGTCATGTTTAGGACGAAGGGCCCGCAGTTCTGAGCCAATAATGTAGAAACTGAGTCTAAGACTTATTTTGGAAATTATTTTTTGGAAAGAACTTATAAATTACTTCAAATGAGCCCGTTTTATAGTTAGAAATGCAATTTTGGTCGAACTTTGGTCCATTTTTCAAAGGCTATAGTACTGGTTGATTTTTGTCCGTTTTTGTCTGCACGTTAGTCCTACCTCAAGTTCATGCAAATGTGTTAGAGACATGTTAAGGCTCATGATCGTGCGTTTCTCAGGCAAGAATCCCTGAACTACAAGGTGTACGACGAAAATACCAAAGCAGGAACTCAGTCTGGGACGTCTTTGGTCATTTATTTTTTGGAAAAACTTCAACATTCCTCCAAATGAGCCTATTTTATGCCTAGAAATGCATTTTAGGTCGAACTTGGGTTTATTTTCTAAGAGTTATACAAATGGTGGATTTTCGTCCGTTTTGGTCCGAACATTAGTCCTACCTCAAGTTACTCTCTTTGCGACCTATAGAGTTCATGAAAGTGTGTCAGCGACATGTTTATGGTGAAGGACGCAAGTTCTAAGCCAAGAATCCCTTAACTACGGCGTGTAGGACGAAAATACCAAAGGCAAATCGTTGTTGGTCACTTTGTTCCCCACAGTAGAAACCGAGTCTCGGACGTCTTTGGTAAATTAATTTTGGGAAAAAACTTAAAAATTACTCCAAATGAGCCCGTTTTAAGATATAAATGCATTTTAGAACGAACTTTGGTCCATTTTTCAAAGGCTATAGTACTGTGGTTTTTCTTCTGTTTTGGTCCACACGTTAGTCCTACCTCAAGTTTCTCTCTTCGTGACCTATATAGTTCTTACAAATGTGTCAGAGACATGTTTAGGGTCATGGACGCGCGTTTCCAAGGCAAGAATCATGAACTACGGGGTGTAGGACGAAAATATCAAAGGAAAATCGTTGCAGGTCATTTTGTTTCACAAAGCAGAAACTCAGTCTGGGACGCCTCTGGTCGTTTATTTTTGGGAAAAGCTCCAAATGAGCCCATTTTATACTTATAAATGCATTTTAGGTCGAACTTGGGTTGATTTTTAAAAAGTTACATTACTGGTCGATTTTCGTCCATTTTGGTCCGCACATTCGTCCTACCTCAAGTTTCAATCTTAGCGACCTATATAGCTCATGCAAATGTGTTAGAGAAATGATTAAGATCAAGACACTTATTTCTAAGCCAAGAATCCCTGAGCTATGCGGTGTAGGACGAAAATACCAAATGCAAATCGTTGCAGCTCATTATGTTCTCGAAAAAAGAAACTGAGTCTGAGACGTCTTTGGTCGTTTATTTTTGGAAAAAACTACAACATTCCTCTAAATAAGGCCATTTTATACCTACAAATGCATTTTAGGTCGAACTTTGATCTATTTTCAAAAAGCTTTACCATTGGTCGATTTTCGTTCGTTTTGGTCCGCACGTTAGTCCTACCTCTTGTTTCTCTCTTCACGACCTATATAATTCATGCAAATGTGTCATAGACATGTTTAGGATCAACGACACACATTTCTGAGCCAATGATCCCTGAACTATGGGGTGTAGGACGAAAATATCAAAAGAAAATCGTTGCTGGTCACTCTGTTCCACAAAGAAGAAACCGAGTCTGGGACGTCTGTGGTAAATAATTTTTGGGAGGAATTTAAAAATTACTCCAAACGAGCCCGTTTTATAGCTAGAAATGAATTTTAGGACGAACTTTGGTCCTAATTTCGAAGGCTATAGTACTGGTGGATTTTCATTCGTTTTGGTCCGCACGTTAGTTCTACCTCAAGTTTCTTTTTTCGCGACCTATAGAGTTCATGAAAATGTGTCAGAGACAAGTTTGTGGTTAAGGATGCGCATTTCTAAGCCAAGAATCCCTGAACTATGGGGTGTAGGACGAAAATAACAAAGGCAAATCATTGCTGGTCACTTTGTAACCCAAAGAAGAAATCGAGTCTGGGACGTCTTTGGTAAATTAATTTTGGGAAAAAACATAAAAATTACTCCAAATGAGCCCGTTTTATAGCTGGAAATGTAATTTAGGCCAAACTTTGGTCCATTTTTCGAAGGCTACAGTCCATTTTAGGACGTCGTTTGGGCCGCACGTTAGTCCTACCTCAAGTTTCTCCATTCGCGACATATATAGTTCATGAAAATGTATCAGAAACATGTTTACGGTCATGGACGTGTGTTTGTGAGGCAAGAATCCTTGGATACGGGGTGTTGGACAAAAATAGCAAAGGGAAATCGTTGAAAGTTATTTTGTTCCCCAAAAAAGAAACTGAGTCTAGGACGTCTTTGGTCGTTTATTATTGAGAAAAGCTTAAATATTCCTCGAAATGAGCCCATTTTATACCTAGAAATGCATTTTAGGTCAAACTTTGGTCCATTTTTAAAAAGCTATTCAACTCATCCATTTTCGTCCGTTTTGGTCCGCACATTCGTCCTACCTCAAGTTTTACTCTTAGCGACCTATATAGTTCATGAAAATGTTTCAGAGACATATTTAGGGTCAAGGACGTGCATTTCTAAGCCAACAATCCTTGAACTATTGGGTGTAGGACAAAAATACCAAAGGAAACTCGTTGCAGGTCATTTTGTTTCCCAAAAGAGAAACTGAGTTTAGGACGACTTTAGTCGTTTATTTTTGGAAAAAGCGTCAATATTTCTCCAAATGAGCCCATTTTATACCTAGAAATGCATTTTACGTCGAACTTTGATTCATTTTTAAAAAGCAATACCACTGGTCAATTTTCGTCTGTTTTAGTCTGCGCATTCGTCCTATCTCAAGATTCACTTATAGCAAGCTATATAGTTCATGCAAATGTGTCAGAGACTTGTTTAGGGTCAAGGACGTTCATTTCTGAGCCAAGAGTCCCTGAACTATGATGTGTAAGACAAAAATACCTATGGGAAATGGTTGCTAGTCACTCTATTCCCAGAAGCCAAAACCTAGTCTAGGACTTGTTTGGTAAATTATTTTTGGGAAAAAACTTAAAATTTACTACAAATGAGTCCGTCTTATAGCTTGAAATTAATTTTAAGCCAAACTTTGGTCCTTTTTTCGAACGGTATACTACTGGTGGATTTTCGTCCATTTTTGTCCTCACGTTAGTCCTACCTTAATTTTCTCTCTTTGCGACCTATATAGTTTATGCAAATGTGTCAGAGACATGTTAAGCGTCATGGAGGTGTGTTTTTGGGGCAAGAATCCATGAACTACGGAGTGTAGGACGAAAATACCAAAGTGAAACCGTTGCACGTCATATTGTTCCCAAAAGCAGAAACTGAGTCTAGGACGTCTTGGGTCGTTTATTTTTGGGAAAAACTTCACCATTCCTCCGAACGAGCCCATTTGATACCTAAAAATACATTTTAAGTCAAACTTTTAGCCATTTCTAAAAAGTTATAACACTGGTCGATTTTCATTCGTTTTGGTCCGAACATTCGTCTTACTTTAAGTTTCTCTCTTAGCGACCTATATAGTTCATGCAAATGGGTCAGAGATATGTTTATGGTCAAGGACGCACATTTCTGAGCCAAGAATCCCTAAACTATGGAGTGTAGGACAAAAATAATAAAGGCAAACCGTTGCAGGTCATTTTGTTCTCCAAAGCAGAAACTGAGTCTGAGACGTCTTCAGTCGTTTGCTTTTGTGAAAAACTACAACATTCCTCCAATTGAGCCCATTTTATACCTAGAAATGCATTTTAGGTAGAACTTTGGTCCATTTTAAATAAGCTATACCACCGGTCTATTTTCGTCCGTTTTGGTTCGCGAGTCAGTCCTACCTCAAGTTTCAATCTTTTTGACCTATATAGTTCATGCAAATGTATCAAAAACATGTTTAGGGTGAAGGACGTGCATTGTTTAGGACAAAAATACCAAAGGGAAATCGTTGTTGGTCACTTTGTTCCCCAAAGAAGAAACAGAGTCTGTGACGTATTTGGTAAATTATTTCTTGAAAAAACATAAACATTACTCAAAATGAGTCCATTTTATAGCTAGAAACGCATTTTAGGCCAAACATTGGTCCATTTTTCGAAAGCTATAGAACTGATGGATTTTCGTCCGTTTGGTCCACACGTTAGTCCTACCTCAAGTTTCTCTCTTCCCGACCTATATATTTCATGCAAATGTGTTAGAGACATGTTTAGGGTCATGGACGAACGTTTCTGAGGTAATAATTCCTGAACTACGGGGGGTAGGACGAAAATACCAAAGGAAAATCGTTGCATGTCATTTTGTTGCCCAAAGTAGAAACTGAATATGGGACGTCTTTGGTCGTTTATTTTTTGGAAAAGCTTCAACATTCCTCCAAATGAGCCCATTTTTTACCTAGAAATGCATTTTATGTCAAACTTTGGTCCATTTTAAATAGCTATACCACTGGTCGATTTTCGTTTGTTTTGGTCCGCTCGTTAGTCCTACCTCAAGTTTCTCTCTTTGCGACCTATATTGTTCGTGCAAATGTGTCAAAGACATGTTTACGGTCATGGACGAACGTTTCTGAGGCAAGAATACCTGAATTGCAGGGTGTTGGACAAAAATACCAAAGGAAATCGTTGTAGGTCACTTTGTTTCCTAAACCAGAAACTGAGTTTGGGACGTCTTTGGTCGTTTATTTTTTAGAACACTTCAACATTCCTCCAAATGAGCCCATTTTATACCTAGAAATGCATTTTAGGTCGAACTTTGGTCCATATTAAAAAGCTATACCGCTGGTCGATTTTCGTTCGTTTTGGTCTGCACATTCGTCCTACCTCAAGTTTCACTCTTTGCAACCTTAATTCACGAGCATATTTGAGTCAAGAATCCCTAAACTATGGGGTGTAGGACGAAAATACCAAAGAGAAATCATTGTTGGTCACTTTATTCCCCAAAGCAAAAACCGAGTTTGGCATGTTTTTGGTAAATTATTTTTTAGAAAAACTTTAAAATTACTCCAAATAAGCCCATTTAATTGCTAGAAATGCATTTTAGGCCGAACTTTGGTCCACTTTTTGTAGGCTATAGTACTGGTTGATTTTTGTCTTTTTTGGCCCGCACGTTACTCCTACCTCAAGTTTCTATCTTCGGGACCTATATAGTTCATGAAAATGTGTCAGAGAAATGTTAAAGGTCATGGACGCGCGTTTCTGAGGCAAGAATCCTTGAACTATGCGGTGTAGGACGAAAGTACCAAAGGGAAATCGTTGTAGGTCATTTTGTATCCCAAAGCAAAAACTGAGTCTGCGACATCTTTGGTCGTTTATTTTTTGAAAAAGCTTCAACATTCCTCCAAATGAGCCCATTTTATAGCTAGAAATGCATTTTAGGTCAAACTTTGGGTCGTTTTGAAAAGGCTATACCACTTGTCGATTTTCGTACGTTTTGGTCCGCAAATTCGTCCTACCTCAAGTTTCACTCCTGGCGACCTATATCATGCAAATGTGTCAGAGACATGTTTGGTGTCAAGGAGGCGCATTTATGAGCAAAGATTCGTTGAACTATTGGGTGTTGGTTAAAAATACCAAAAGGCAATCGTTGTTGGTCACTCTGTTCCCAAAATCAGAATCGAGTCTGGGTCGTGTTTGGTAAATTATTGTTGGGAAACACTAATAAATTACACCAAATGAGCTCGTTTTTTAGCTAGAAATGCATTTTAGGCCAAACATTGGTCAATCTTTAGAAGGCTATGGTACTGGTGGATTTTCATCCGTGTTGATCCGCACGTTAGTCCTACCTCAAGTTTCTCTTTTCGCGACCTATAAAGTTCAGGCAAAAGTGTCAGAGATATGTTCAGGGTCATGGACGCGTTTTTTCGAGGAAAAAATCCATGAACTATGGGATGTAGGACGAAAATACCAGAGGTAAATTGTTGCAGATCATTTTGTTCCCCAAAGCATAAACTGAATCTGGGATGTCTTTCATCGTTTATTTTTGGGAAAAGCTTCAACATTCCTCCAAATCATATAGTTCATGCAAATGTGTAAGAGACATGTTTAGGGTCATGGACACGCGTGTCTGACGTAAGAATCCATATACTATTGGGTGTAGGACGAAAATACCAAAGGAAAATTGTTTCAGGTTATTTTCTGTCACACCCTCTCCCAGACCCTCTAACCCTAGCCTAGGAGACGGCGTGAAGCCAGTGAATCTCGTCCTTACCTTAACGATCCTCACTGACTATCTTAAATAAACTCTGACTTAAACAATACTAATAACTTAAAAATATGCGGAAAAAAAAAAACTCAAACTTAACACATAACATCGAAAAGTAAACAAATATCTTCTACACACTACAACTCATACTGTTTTATACAACCCATCTCACTGTATCAAAACATATTATAACAGTAAAAGGCATGATTTACTACTAGCATACAATAGTACTAAAATTTCTCGCGTAGCAGACAGTCTGTGATAGGTCAGGCTCCGGGATCACGATCTCTATTCGGAAAGTGGGAAAACAATTTGAAAGAATGAGCTAAAACGTCCAGTGAGTGATGCTTTAATAGAAAATACTTAAAACA
>JBBPDJ010037058.1:0-11697 GCA_037974625.1 Cucumis cinereus
ACTATTCAAGACTCATAAAACAGCTTAGGATGTTAGTTTATTGGATTTGGGTTAATTAGACAAAAATAATCAATTACCATTCATTGAAATAATAATTGTTTATTAATAACGGTCAATAGTTTACATTTACTATCTACGAGTTTTAGGACATAAAACCCAACATTATCCTCACTTTCTTCAACCAAATCCAGTATCCAAATGTTTGTTAAGTGTCAAAGTGTTTTGCTAATATGATTTGCATGTAGTTTGGCCATTTAATGCACAATTTGATTGTGTATTTGGATGATGAAAACTTGTTAAGTTTTTAGAAAAATTATCAAGTGTCCATAAACTTATTTCTCTAAAAAACTCACAAAATTTGTCACCTTCTTGATCCCACAATCAAGTTCTAAGCTTTAAGGACAATAGAGAAGACTTTTGTAGTTGTTCACAACTTGATTTCATCCAATTTCATCAACAATTGAGGGAGAATTTTGAACTTCAAAAGTAAGTGTTCAAAAATCCTAAATTTTTCCAATTTTCTTAACATGCTTAATCCTCAAATTCATGAAATCTAAAGTGTTTTAGTTCAATTCTCTTCTGCTTGTTAATTTAACTTTCAATTGGTATCAGAGCATGCTTAGAACACTAAATTTTGTTGGTGAGTGTTAATTTTGAGTTGAATGTTCATGGTTGCATAAATTGAAAACTTGCAATCTTTTGGCAATTTTCAAGCAAAAATTGCTGTTTAAAGTTTTAATTGAGCTTTATTGTATGATGTAGAGTATGTAAAAGTATTAGAGTCATTGGAGTTGTAATTGGATAAAATTTAAAGCTCAAAGGACCATTGTTGTTGCTAGCCGAAACAGGCTAGGAAAGTTGTACTGTGTATTTCTCTTTTAGGCATTCTCACGTGGGTTGAAGAAGATTGGATGTTGTTCTTGTTTGGCTAAACTAGTCTAGTTTGGTTCAGTCATTCTGGGCCGATTCAGCTTGTTTCCATGCCATTTTTGTCTGGTTTAAGCCATTTTAAAGCGGTTCGAATTGTTTTGTTCGGGTGTGGTTTATGATCAATTATTAATTATTATTGTAATAATTTTAGTATTTGCTTGAAAAAAATTGCCAAATTCGTCCAATTCAAGCTTATTTAATTAATTATGCATTATGAGTGTATGTGTTAATTCAATTGAATCTTTATGCATATAGTATGTCATATAGATTTAAACACTCACCATAGGATTAACATGATTCATGCATTGATTATTTATTATAATTGTTATAATATATATAGTATGCATGTTTAAAATTGTTCCATGAAAATTAATATAATTTTTTATATTGATTTATATGAATTCCATATGATGTAATTTTAATTTAATTTAATTTAATTTGATTAAAATTTGTTTAATTAAATTAAATTTAAATTTTGATATAATTGTTCTATTTTTATATGAACTACATATGTCGTAATTTTTAATTTAGTGTAATTTAAATTGGTTTAATTAAATTAATTAAATTTAATTATTAATTACTTAATTATTTAGTTTTTAATTTAAAATTAACTTAATTAAATATGGTTTGATTAAATTAATTAAAATTAACAACCTATATAATTTATTTGTTATATAATTGTCATATAAAGCATGATAGATGTATGTTATAGGTTTTGTTGTCTAAGTTATGAGTGTTATAAAATTAATTAGACATCTAAAATCTATAACAAAGATAAATCGCATGATCACCTAGGCTTAACAACATCCACAATGTTTCATAGAAATAGGTCGATATCTTGTAAAACTTGTTGCAAGAGGCTCGTCTGATTAGATCTTGACAAAAAGTCAGATAAGATGACTAAAGTTGGAGGTTCTGACGATTTACGGAACACCTGCTACCTGGAGATCGAAATCAGTTATTGAGCCTAGTTAATGAGCATGCATGAGAGATGTGAGGTTAAAAAAATGGTTTATCAGCTAGACATCGTAAAATCCAGTGTAAATGTTATGGATACAACACCTAGACTTAAGATATGTTTAATTAGACGTGATAGATGCCTAAGTAAAAGTTAACACTGAAACTGTATAGAACACTTCAGTTGAAGAGAAGTAATATACTTTTAGTTTTAACGTCCCTAAGAGTTCATATCGTGAGATTCATGCTCGACTTTAGGCCGCCCTGGGAGCGGGCTCCATTCAAAGAGTGTTTGCATGAGTCAAAATCAAGGTAAATAAGGGAAGTTGTTTATAGTAAGTGGTGAAGGATATGTGTCAACATCTCGTAAGGTCTCGTTCATTAGGTTGCTTCATGAGATTCCTGTAATGCGCCTGCATGTCTGCCTTGGAGCGACCTAACCAATCGAAGAGTTGTATTATAGGATTCAGAACATCATGAACTCTTTAGTTGGATAGGGTCTCATAGTTCTGTCTTCATCATTGTCTACCATTCGGTGGCTTGTTGATGCCATTCTATGAGATTTGAAAAATGAGGGTCACACTTACAAGAATTCCTAAAGTGTTAGTATATTCTTGACCAAAGTAACAGTAACTAAATTCTACAAAATAAAGAGTTATTCAGATAGCGTTTAGTCAAGAATGTCTTGGTTCAATGGAGGGATAATCGACTACCTCTGATAAAGGTTATTCTAAACCATTGAAATATCGTTACAAATATATAATGTTGCGTACATTATTACTTTTGCGAACCTGATTGGATTTATTTAAAAGAGTCTTAGGATATCACTAAATAAGATTTGTTTATTTTTCAGCATGTCTAGCTCAATATTCCAAATATTAACTTTCGATAAATTAAACGGCGATAAACATACAAATCAAAAGTTAAAGTCAATACTAGTAAAAGATGATTTAAGCATGTTCTTAAAAAAGGAATGTCATCATAATCCTATGTTAGAATTATTGGAAAAAGTTTACAATAAAAATAACAGAGGAGATTGCCAAGCCAAGAGAAAATATGTAAAAGACAGTCAATATGATTTACTTGTCTCAAAAACGTGTTTAGTGGAAAATGATGATTCTGCTTGGATTTTAGATTTAGAGTCACTCATCATGTTTATACTTCTTCACTAGGATTATGTTTCTGGCAACAGCTTCAGGCTGGTGAAATGAATTTAAGAGTTGGATTTAGAGAAGTTATCTCAACTATGACAGTGGGAGATATTAAGTTATTCTTAACCAATGAAAGATATATATTATTAGATAATGTATACTTAGTTTAAAAAAAAAAAAAAATCAGATTTCGGTAAATTGTTTACTAGAGACTGGTTATCCAATATCCTTTTCTGTTAATGAAACATTCATTGCAAAAAAAGATATTGACATTTGTTCGACAAAATTAGAGAATAATGTATACGTTTTAAGACCATTGAATGCAAAGCTATTTTAAATACAAAGATGTTTAGAATAGCTTAAACTCAAAACAAACGACAAAAGGTTTCTTTTAACGCATATCTTTGGCATTGAGATTAGACAACATAAATCTCAATAGGATTGAGAGATTGGTTAAGAGTGGTCATCTAAATCAGTTAGAAGATAACTTTTTACCGCCTTGTGAGTCATGTCTTGAGGGTAAAATGACAAAGAGATCTTTTATAGAAAAATACCTAAGAGCCAAAAGAACCCCTAGAACTCATGCATACGAACCTTTGTGGACCGATGAATGTCAAAATACATGGTGGGTACAAATATTTCATCAATTTCATAGATGATTATTCAAGATATGGTCACGTTTACCTAATGCATCATAAGTCTGAAGCCCTTGAAAATTTAAAGGAGTATAAGGCAGAGGTCAAGAACCATTTGGGTAAAACTATAAAGACACTTCAATCAGATCGAGCTGGTGAGCATATGGATTTTAAGATTTCAAGACTATTTGATAGAATATGGAATCAAATCACAACTAAATGCACCAAACACACCTCAGCAAGATAGTGTATCAGAAAGAATAAACGGGACCTTATTAGACATGTTTCGCTCGATTATGAGTTTTGTCGATTTGCCTAAATTTTTTTGGGACATACGTTAGAGACCGCTGCCTATATTTTTAACAATGTTCCTTCTAAGAGTGTTTTAGAAACACCCTATGAGTTATGGAGAGGATTTAAGAAAAAAGTTACTTCACTTCAGGATATGAGGATGCCCGACACATATGTTAGTGTAAAATCTTAAAAAATTGAAACATAGTTCAAAAGTACGCCTATCTGTAGGCTGCCCAAAAGAAACAAAAGGTGGTTTATTTTATGATCCTCAAGAGAATAGAGTGTTTGTATCGACAAATGCAACATTCTTAAAAGAAAATCACATCTGCAATCATCGACTCGCAGTAAACTAATATTGAATGACATTTCTGAAGAAACTACAGATAAATCAACAAAAGTTGTTGATTGAGTTGTTCCTTCTTCTAAAGTAGCAGATGGAGCCAACACCTCTGATCAGTCACATTCATATCAAGAGTTGAGAGTGTCTCGACGTAGTGGGAGTGTTACCCATCAATCTGACTGTTATTTAGGTTTAACTGAAACTCAACTCGTCATACTGAATGATGTGGTCGAGGATCCATGGACTTATAAACAAGCAATGAATGATGTGGACAATGATCAGTGGATAAAAGCCATGAACCTCGAAATGGAGTCAATGTACTTCAATTAAGTCTGAAAACTTGTAGATCAACCAGATAAAGTAAAACCTCTCGGTTGCAAATGGATCTACAAGAGGAAACGAGATGCTGCTGGAAAGATACAGACCTATAAAGCAAGACTTGTAGCAAAGGGTTTTATCTAGAGAGAGAAAGTAGACTATGGAAAAACTTTCTTTCTTGTTGTTATGCTTAAGTGTATTATAAGACTTTTATCCATTGCCATATATTATGACTGCGAACTATGACAAATAGATGTTAATAATGCTTTTCTCAATGGCTATCTTGATGAAAGTATCTACATGTCTCGACAAGAGAGGTTTATAAAAGAAGGTCAATAGCATAATGTTTGTAAACTTAAAAGATCTATTTATGGATTAAAACAAACCTCTCGATCTTGAAGTATTAGATTTGATACTGCGATCAAATCTTATGGCTTTATACAAAATGTTGACGAGCCTTGTGTATATAAAAGGATTGTCAACTTTTCTGTAGCTTTCTTATTGGTGTATGTTGACGACACCTTACTCATTGAAAATGATGTAAGATACTTGACTGACATTAAAGAATGACTAGCTACCAGTTCTAATTGAAAGATTTGGGTGTAGCTCAAGACGTTCTTGGGATCAAAATTGTTTGGAATCACAAGAAAAAAGATGCTAGCTATGTCTCAAGCAACTTATATTGAAAAAATGTTGTCCATATATAAGATGCAAAATTCCAAAAGAGGTGTTTTACCCTTTAGGCATGGAATTCATTTGTCTCAAGAACAGTGTCCTAAGACACCTCAAGAAGTTGAGGACATGAGACGTTCCCTATGCATCAGGTGGGAGCTTGATGTATGTTATGTTATGTACGAGACCTGACATATGATATGCCGTAGGGATAGTCAGCTGGTATGAATCCAATCTTGGATATGATCATTGAATTGTCGTTCAGAATATCCTTAAGTATCTACGAAGGACGAAGGACTATATGCTTGTGTATGGAGGCGGGATTTGATCCTTACAAGATACACCGATTCTGATTTCTAATTAAACAAAGATTTTAAAAAATCAACGTCAGGATCAATGTTCACTCGAAACAGAGAAGCTATAGTATGAAGGAGAATCAAACAAAGTTCCATTGCTAACTCCACCATGGAAGCTGGGTATGTAGCTGCTTGTGATGGAGCTGAAGAAGTGGTATGGCTGAGGAAGTTCTTGACGAATCTGGAAGTCGTTCCAAATAAGCATATCCCAACTATGTTATATTGTGATAACAGCGGTGCAATTGCACATTTCAAAGAACCTTGAAGCCATAAGCACGGAAAGCATATTGAGCGAAAGTACCATCTCATCAGGAAAATTGTACACCGATGAGATGTGATAGTCACACAGATTGCCTCAGTAGATAACCTGGCGGATCCATTTACAAAAGCTCTCATGACTAAAGTGTTTGTGGGTCACCTAGTTAATCTAAGATTACGTGTTTTGTAAACTAGGACAAAGGAGAGAAATTTTGGGTACGTATCTAATATATGTCCTTGTTTATTGTATTCTATTTTTCTCATTTAAAACTCATCATTTACCATTAGAAGTTTTAATCCAAGTGGGAGTATGTCGGATTTTATGTCCTAAAACTCGTCATTTGTGAATGTTAAAGTATTATGTTATTCAATAAAGTTGTTGTTGAAATATTGTTCAATAAAATGTTATTGAATAAGATATTTGCTTATGATAAAACTCAGAATCCAATAAATAAGGTTACTTGACTATAGTATGAGTACTTAAACTTTATGTAGAGACATAAACATGGATCAAGTTTGAGTAATAGTCTACATGGTCTACAATATAGGAATAAGGTTGAGCTTCTTATTCTAGGGACACTACACTATGGATGTGACCCATTTTGTAGTTAGTACAAGCGGAATGATCTCAAGACGCTCATGTAGAGACATGTAAGTGGAGGCATCCTATGCAATGAGATTGTATAGTTACTTTTATATTATAACATCATTAACTAATTAAAACTAGCTATTTCGATGATAGATGACCTAGGAAAACTCGACCTTAATTCTGATCTAGCTATGAACTCTTATTCACATGGAATTATCCTTAAATCTGCATAGGTGAAGGCAACTCATCAGGGTTGGCTCAATAGACCTCCCATTTCAGGGTTTGTAGATAAGTCGTTCTCTAAAGTGCTGACTCTAGGTTTTGAACAAAAAGGGTCTCGCCCTCTCATTGGCTCGAGAGGGATTTGGTTTATAGGTTGGACCTTAAACCAATATAATTTTAGAGATAAAATGGTAAATTGACCTAGTCAAAATTATGAATAATCTGTGAAGGGTTGATTTACTAGTTATGATTATATCGGGTGGACAAAAATATATCTATAGTGAAGAGAGTACAACTATGGGCTATAGTGGACAGTTCCGATTAGTTAACAAATGTTGATTAACTCGGTTAAAACAATTTAACCAGTTAATCTCGGAATGTTAGTGCTCATGATCTGCAGGTCCATTAGGTCCCTCTACTAGCTCGTTATCGATTTAAATTTAGAACAGAGTGATCGAAAATTCTAATTGTTCAAATTAGTTGAAAAAATAAATTGTTAATTATATTCGATACAATTAACAATTACAAATTGAGAAAGAAATGATATTTAAATGAGATTTAAATATCAAAAGGAATTCGAATTAGGTCAATTGAATTGATCGAAATACATGGTGGAAATAATAATATAATATTAAAATTAATTAAAAAGTTTAATTATTTAAATATTATTACTATTATTATTATTAATTAAAATAATCTAAGAATAATTAATTAGATTAATTAATATAATTAAATAATTAAATAATCAAATTTTAAAAATTAAATGAATTTTTTTAAAAATTCAATTTTAAAAGTCAACTTGTAGTGCATTTTTCCAACTTGTAGTGCATTTTGAGTAAGCACCTTGCTTAAGGAAGGTATTGTTCTCATCTTCTTCCACCAAATTTACTATCCAAATGCTTAAGTGTCAAATTGTTTCGCAAATATGATTTTCATGTACTTTGGCTATTTAATGCACAATTGATTGTGTATTTGGATGATGAAAACTTGTTTATTTTTTGGAAAAATGATCAAGTATTCAAAAAATTATTTATCAAAAAAACTCACAAAATTGGTCGTCTTCTTGATCCCACAATCAAGTTCTAAGCTTTGAGGATAGTAGAGAAGACTCTAGTGGTTGTTCACAACTTGATTTCATCCAATTTCGTTAAGAATTGAGGGAGAATTTTAGACTTCAAAGGTAAGTGTTCAAAAATCCTAATTTTTCTCAATTTTCTTAACATGCCTAATCCTCAAATTTATGAAAAGAGTGTTTTAGTTCGATTCTATTCCTCTAGCATGTTAATTTAACTTTCACTTTTCTATCAATTGGTTCCATGAAGTAATCTCGCTTGCTTCTAAAGTTCCAACCCACTTCTTTGCCTTGTCATTCAAAGTAAATGAAAAAAGACCAAGACGAGGCACTAATTGAGAGATGTCTAACAGGTGGAAGGATGAACAAATTGAGTAGAAATCCTTGATATGAGCATGTGGATCTTTTCCTCGATAACTCCCAAATTGACCCATAGTTTGCATGATTTGAAGCATTATTGGTTTCATTTCAAATCTCGCATTGTCAAATGCGGGATACGCAATGTCAGATCTAAAATCGTACAAGTTTGGAGATGCATATTCTTTGATAGGCCTATTCACATCGTGGGCTATCAGAATTGGGTGGGCGTTCTCTTGGGCCTCATTTCTTCGCCAAAGGGACATTTCTATCTAAGTTCTCGTTGTTAGCCATTCTTTCTTCTTGTCGCCTCTGTCTATGTTCTCTGCTTCTGCGTCGTTAGGTTCGTTCAATTTTTGGGTCAACCTCAAATTCAGAACCAATTTCCTCACTCATAAACTTGTTCACACACTCTTCGGATAAGAATGCGATACACCGTAATCTGAACTTCTGCACAAGATCAAAATAAACGTTTAATCCATATTATCAATTAAAATCACCGACAACGGTGCAAAAACATTGTTTGATTGTGAGTGAACATGTTCTTTTGTATCGTAGATTTTTCATTCAGGTTCTAAGTATGCAACTAGGTTAGGTGATAAAACAATGTATGTGTGATAAAAGGAGTAATCAACATAAACCTATTCCATTGCTTAAACCTAATGATATGTCACGTTGTGTACAAGTTTTTCACTGTCTTATCCAAGTGTAATACAAAAGAGAAGTTTCTTGGGTAAGCCAGAGTCAAACACAAGAATTTCAGAGTAACTTGGTTTATAATGTCTATTAAGAAATCAAGCGGTATCTGTACAGTATCCAATATTCATAGTATCAATTATCTAACTACTATTGTTATTTAAACTACTGGTGTGATGTGAAAGGTGACAGGGTTGTGGACGATTATGGAGGTTGTTGAACTAACTTTGCTTAGAGACTGAAAGTGACGAAGAAAAGTTAACTATACTACTACGCGATATAAATAGAAGATATAATTCTTTGAGGCGATATAGATTATATGGTCAATTACGAACTATGGCGAGCAACTTCTCGGTGCATTCACCACACATCCTAGCCTTTCGAGATGCATATGTTGAATGAATATATAATCTATATCTAAATCCTTTAGACCACAATGTTCATGTTTCATTCTTTATTTAAGGCAAGCAACCTTTTGACACCTTAATGCAACACAGACTTGCATTTCATTTCTAAAAGTAAAAGCTTTCATGCTTGTTTTCCATGAGTGATTTCATTTCTAAAATCCCTTTTATGCTTGTTTAACGAGGTTTTAGTTACTTGCTCTCTCGAGTAGTTAACTCCCAATACTTAATTCATTTTCTCAAATGAAATTAGGCGTTGAATATAGCTCTGATTAAACAAACTAAACATTACAAACATCTAGATTTTTTTAAAGAGCTATTATAACTTTTATTTCAATCATAGCATAGTAAACTAATATAGGCGATAAGTAAAGAGATGAGAGAATGAAACTGAAAGTGCATTGCATTAATAGTAAAAGCTTTAGGCCTTTCGCCCATGGAGTTAGAAATGTGTCAAGCCGCAGAATGCAATCTTTTTCATTTCTTGGCTCCATTGATGTCTTTTTTACAATGTTAGGGGAATGGGTTATGATGATTCCTTTCCTGCTTTCACACTCTAAGCTCTCACCTAAGATATAGAGAAGGAAGGTTAGGGATGGGAATGGTGGATGGACAAGGATTAAAGACAAGGCTCGAATCTTTGCTTTTTCCGTTCTTTTGCGCTCTACCACAGGGTATCACACACGTTCAAATGAAGCTTGAATTGTCAATTTATAGGCATCTGCTTGGCGCATTTGCACATGGTCTGATTTCACCATAAATTCTTCTAACGCTCTGAGACACTACAACGTTGTTCTGAATGTCGCGTGGTACTTTGCTGACATTCTCACCAACTCGTTTGTCATCTAACGATTTGTTTCGTCTGGTATCTTTTGTTCATCGCCTAGTTGGTTGACACGAACTGTAACACCCGACCTTTTTCTAGAAATTCATTGATGTAAAATTTGTTGTAATTTGTGTTGTGAAGTTATTGTTTATTTAGAGAAAGGTATTTTTGGTAATTTTGGAAAAACATCAAGGGCAAAGTGGTAACTTACTTGGATAATTAAAATTAAAAAAAATGAATTTGATTTTTAGGGATGTTTTCGGCCATAGGTAGGAGGATAAGAAGGAGTTGAAGGTGAAAGAAGATGAAGAGAAGAAAGAAAATTGAAGGAAAAAGAAGAGAAGGCCGAGAGAGGGAGGGAGAAATTCTGCAAAAATCTGTTTTGAACACTTGGAGGAAAGTGATGGTTTTGAGCTCAATTCTTAACCAAATTGAGTGAAATTTGTGTCTACGTTTCTTAGGAAAGAGAGAGAAAGCTGAAGCACAGATCAATTTAGAGAAATTTGGCCTAAGAGACCACGAATTTGGAAGGAAAAGAGCTCGAGCTGCTGGAAAATGCAAAAAACGGATCTGAAACTTTGAAAATTCATTTCTCCGTCTATAAGCCGAGTTAAGGTCTCATTTTTTAAGGTAAGCTAGATTATTAGTTCATTTAGAGTTCTGTAAAAGGAATTGAGTTGATTTGGTTTGTGTAGAAAGAAATAGAAGTTGCAATTCTCGTTTTTAAGCTCGTCGGAAAACTGAGCAACGTGACTTCCAGAGAAGCTTTCGAGCTATCCACGAGGAGTTTGGAACTAAATTTTTGAGGTAAGTAAATAGACTCATGTAGAAATCGTTCGGCATAGGTTAGAGCTTCTAATTCTTAGTTGATTGAGAGAATTGGCTCGCCGAAGTTGGGTCACAAAACTGCTGAAAAACTGGAAAATAAAGAGAAGTAAAAATGATGATGAAGAAGAAGAAGGAATAATAATAATATTAATAATTATAATTATATATATATATATGTATGTATACAATATGTATATAATTATATTTATAAATATTATTTTAGGATAGAAGAATTAATTCAAAAAGAAAATTAAGAAAAATTCGATTTTTCTCGCTTTTCGTGCCAAGTGATTTAAGGGTCAATTATGAATTTATTTTCAGGAGATTTGGAGATCAGGAAAATTTACGAGCAAGGGATAGCCCGTCAAGTTTGTGAGTGATAATATTATTTTTTATTTTTATATTAAAATAATGACCGAAATGCACGTTTTACGACAATATGAATAATTTTAAGAAAATTTTAGAAAAATTATGTTGTTCATAATTTTTAAAGTACTTTCACATGGTAATTGGTTTGAAGCATGATTTAAGTATTTTAAGGCATTTTCGGTAGTTTGAATGTAATAGTATTATATTGACACGTTTTACGAGGCAATGCCTGTTAGCAAAATAAACATGTTTTACATTATGTTAGGCCGTGTTTATGTTTATTGAGATGATTTTCATGATTGTTTGAGCATGTTTTTGATGGGATAAAAATCCATCGCAGCGGAAGAAATCCAAAATCATCTCAATTTTATTTTGAAAAACTTTAAAATACCATACATTGGAAAAATACAGAAATAGTTAATT
>JBBPDJ010037059.1:0-11687 GCA_037974625.1 Cucumis cinereus
ATTCGCTGCCTTAGTGCTGGATTCGTCCCACTTTGGCAAAGGCGTTATAGTTGTTAGCCCCACTATAACGTAGGATACCGTCATTGTGTTGAGTTGGCTCCACCTTGACGAAGACGTCGGTTGTCCTGATCCAACCACGACGTAGATATAACTGTCGCTAGTGTGATATTACTTCACTGCGGCAAAGACGTAGCTAGTGCTTGGTTTTCCTCACTACTACGTAGTTCAGTTTGATACACATTGCTTACAGATTTTTAGATATTCATGTTTTAACATGATTTCAGTTATGCACAGTTTACCATGATTTACATATAAGTATCGTGCAAGCACCTTTCAAGTGATTTCAGTTTTAAACTATGATTTATAGTTTCAGTTATGATTTTATTTGTGAAAAGTTTCTCGGTCAACGATTTCTAGCTATAATATATATATGTTTTAAGTATTTTCTATTAAAGCATCACTCACTTGGTGTTTTAGCTCATTCATTCAAATTGTTTTCCCACTTTCCAGATAGAGATCGTGATCCTGGAGCCTAACCTACCACAGTCTGTCCGCTACTCGAGAAATTTTAGTACTATTGTACGTTAGTAGTAAATCATGCATGTTACTGTTATAATAAGTTTTGGTATAGTGAGATGAGTTGTATAAGATATTTGTTTAGTTTCTGCTATTATGTGTTAAGTTTGAGTTTGTTTTTCCGTATTTTTTTTAAATTATTGGTGCTGTTTAAACTATGGTTAAGTTAAGATAGTCAACGAGGATCGTCAAGGTAAGGACGAGATTCGCTGGCTTCACGTCGTCTCCTAGGCTAGGGTTAGAGGGTCTGGGAGACGGTGTGACATATCATTTTTCGTAGAGATATTTCTCGTTCTTTGACATCTATCGCAATTCACTACAAATCTCTCGCATCCTTAAATAGTGTTGGCTAGTAGTAACTGCATTGTAAGATTTCTACTGTTGTGAATTTGCTACCGAAATAACCTCTGTATGGTGCTTTTTGGTATTTGGTTGAGATATCTTCAATCTCGTACTCTGTAACGCATTGCCGCAAAATGTGATCAAGTCCCAACTTGTATAAATATGGCCCATCCCCTTTGTAAAACTTACAATCATGGAACTACTTCTTTCGTTAGTGATGATCAAACTGATCTGGCCATTGTCCATACACTATGTAGTTCACTATATTTGCATACCATGGTTATTTTGCTTCTACCTATGAAAGACATTCATCAAAAAAAGAGTCCATGGTTTCTTGATCGCATTTCTTGAATAGCGTATTCTCTCTAGTTTTGATAAATGATCAGTCAACTAATTCTATGTGCCATTGCAGTTAATCAGCTACAAATCAAGTTTTTAAAGCAATAGAATCCACCTAATCAATCTTGGTTTCGTATCCTTCTTTGTCATCAAATATTTAAGTGTAGAGTGATCAATGTGAACAATCACTCTTGACCCAATTAGATATGTTCAAAAAAATTTCAAAGTGAATATTACTACGAGCAGCTCCTTTTTGTGGTTGTATAATTTTCTTGGGCTTCGTTTAGGGTTTTGCTCACCTAATGAATAAGGTGGATTATTTTCTCAATCTTCTGACCTAACAAGGCACCAACCACCACATCACTGGCATAACACATTAGTTCAAATAGTTGAGACCAGTTAGGTGCGGTGAGAATAGGTGTTGAGATTAGTGTTTCGTTCAATGTTGTGAACGCCTTAGTGCAAGAGTTTGTAAAATCCAAGGGCTAGTTGAGTCAAAGTTGAATATTGAGGGGTTTTGCAATCTAGGAAAATCCTGTAATAAAGCGTCAGTAAAAGCCCGCATCTTGTGTCCAATCTGGGGTAGCTAAAGTTACAATCACATCAATTCTAGCGGTCTACTTCTAATCCAAGCTTTGAGATCTTGTGTCCCAACACATAATTTCTTCCGTCACCATGAAGTGACATTTCTCCCAGTTTAATACAAGATTGGTTTCCTCGCATCACTTCAACACAACTTCTAAATTAAATAAGCAAGTTTGAAAAGAGTTACCAAAGACCGAAAAGTCATCTATAAAGATTTTGATCGCATCCTAAAAAAAGTTTGAAAAGATGATCATCACGCACCTCTGAAATGTTCCTATCTCATTGCATAGTCTATGGCATGGGCCGCAAAGAAAATCGTCCATATGGACAAGTGAATGTGTTTTCTCTTGATCCTTAGATGCGAGCATAATTTGGTTATATCCAGAATAACCATCCTGAAAATAATAATATTCATTGTCTGCCAATCTTTCTAGCATTTGGTCAGGAAATGGCAGAGGAAAGTAATCTTTCTTGGTGATCGCATTTAATTTTCTATAATCCATGAAGATTCTCCCACCTGTCACTGTTCATGTAGGAATCAACTCAGTATAACTTTTAGCAACAACAGTCATTCCTCCCTTTTTCATAACACATTAAACAAGACTCACCCAATCACTGTCAGCAATTGGGTAGATCATTCCATCATCAAGCCATTTGATGATCTCTTTCTTTACCACCTCTTTCATAGCTGAATTCAATATGTGTTGGCAGTAGATCACTCTTGTACATCCTTCTTCTAACCTGATCTTATGCATGCAATATGAAGGACTGATGCCTTTGATATTAGATAAATTCCATCCAAAAGCCTTGTGCCGCTATAAAACATCTAGCAAAGACTCTTCGTCTGATGTGGTCAACTTCGAGGAAATGATAACAAAAAGACTCACCCAATCACTGTCAGCAATTGGGTAGATCATTCCATCATCAAGCCATTTGATGATCTCTTTCTTTACCACCTCTTTCATAGCTGAATTCAATATGTGTTGGCAGTAGATCACTCTTGTACATCCTTCTTCTAACCTGATCTTATGCATGCAATATGAAGGACTGATGCCTTTGATATTAGATAAATTCCATCCAAAAGCCTTGTGCCGCTATAAAACATCTAGCAAAGACTCTTCGTCTGATGTGGTCAACTTCGAGGAAATGATAACAAAAAGTGTATTATTCGCTCCCAAATATGCATACTTGACATGCCATGGCAATGTCTTAAGTTCGAGTTCAGGTGGCACTTCGAGTGACGGTTTAATTTTTGCTTCACATCTTTCTTGCAAATCTAAGGGTTTCGATTTTCTTTTTCTTTCAGTTGAGTATCAATACGCCTTCGATTGTAGACCTACAAAAGGAAAAAATATGAATATAATCATAAAAGCAAAAAAAAAAAATCCCTGACAACGACACCAAGAAATTGTCGGTTCGTTTGATAATGATATTGTGTGTGTGTGAAAGATACTTGTATAATGCAGTATGATATACTCAATGAGTTCTATGTAACGAGTTCTGTATTATGGTGCATGTGATGGTGGATTACAAGTTTTCCTATTTAAATCAAAGTATAAACTTAAAGTTAGGTTTTCTGGTGAGTCCAAGGTCGAACGCGGAGATTTAAAGTTTATGATTGAATGCCTAGATTCAACTGTTGTGAAGAATAAAAATAAATTATGTTTGAGGACAAGATCGAGTGGGAAGCTGGAAACATAATCACACAAGATGAAATTCACTCCTTTCCAACTTTAGGGTTAGTAGATGAGTGTTCCCTCAATTGGTGTCTCAGGAACTTAAACAAAGAGAATTACCCTCTCTATGACATTTGAGAGATTTCTGCTTATTGGTTAGACCATAAGCAGGTTGTTCATTAGAGAAGCATCGATATTTAAGGACTAAGAGCTAACCTAGGGGTAAAATGAACACTTGTGAAGGACTAACTTGCTATTATTGGTCTGCATCTGTGGACACAAAAATATATCTACTATGAGAACAGTTCAGCTGTGAGTCGTTAGTGGAGTGTAAACATAGTTAACAAATATTGATTAATGTAGTTAATGAGTTTTGTCAATTAATCTCATATCGTTGTAGCTTCTGATCTGTAGGTCCATGAGGTTCCTTCCAAACTCGTAAAGAGTAATGAGGTTAATATATCTTGGATATAATTTGAAATGTTCAGATTAACTTAGGGAATTAATAATGTATGGTGATACATTATAATATAAAGTTTATATTTTAATTAAACTTTATAATCTAAATTTTATTTTGCATGTGATTCAAAATTAATTAATGAGAAAATAAAATATTTGAATGAGTTCAAATATTGATTTAATGTGAATTAAATCTATATTAAGATTATAGATTAAACTTAATGCATATATGATACACATTAAATTTATACACTACTACAGAAAATGGTTTACTTGACAGTGAAAAACTATCAAGTAAGGGATTACTTGACGGTTTTAAATTCGTCAAGTAATCCAATGTTAAGAATAAACATTTTTTTTCTTGACAGTGAAAAACTATTAAGAATAAGAGTTTACTTGACAACTATCCACTGTTAAGAATAAAGCTCTACTTGACAGTTTTTCACTGACAAGTAATCTAGTGTCAAGATTAAGGAAAAGTTTAATTTTGACGATTTTCTACTGTCAAGAATTTTTTACTCTTGACAATTTATCACTGTCAAGTTTTACACTATGCTTGACAGTGTTTCACCGTTAAGTGAATTTTGTAATTGTTTTAAAAAAAATTTAATATTTATTGTACCATGTATTTTGCCCCTGTTTTGCACCTGTATTTGCAGTCCTAAAATCGTATATATACAATTTAAAGATAAGAATCAAGAGCATACATTCATTGCATTTTAAATAACATAGTAAGTTTATTAATTACATAAATCAAATTACATAACCGTATATAACATAAAATTTTCAACAAGTACAGTGCAACGAGGGATAGAGAAAGCCATTAAATCCACCTAACCAACTACTAATATCATTTAATCAAAACTTCCAAGAGCTGAGAAGTCGATACAATGCTTTTACTATTGATCGATTCTATCTTTCATTCTTATCCTTTTAAAATTTACCTCCTACCATTCGTATTAAATTCATCGCCACAAATTTCGACCATGTTAGCTAAGCTCTTGAGGTTCTTTACAAGTTTACCATCAAAAGCAAGAACCTATAATGCACAAGATGATTGAGTAGAGTTATTACTTGGGTGTTAACAATGTATTCATATCCAATGTTGATATCAGCCACAAGTACCTGTAAAAAATTTACAAGAAAGGGTTTGAGGTTAAGAATTAAAAAAAATATAGTTTCAAAATAGCTCCATAATATGCATTTAAGTATCCCGACTTGGGTGTTACTACTGGGTCTGAATTGAGTTACATAGTAGTGGTTGTACATTGAAAGAATAACACTTTCCTAAATGTGAAACCCATTTCAATTCAAAACTATCCTAAGTCATTGATTATGCTAGATTTTGGGAATTTCAAACAAGAGTGAGATTAACCAAACTTGAAACTACAAAAAAAAAAAAAAAAAAAAAAAAAAACCAGCAGCTATACAGATAAAAATGGCAGTAAATTTCACAGCAGTGCAGATTTTTAACAACAAGCTATTTTCTTATTTTTGTTTTTCATGTTTTTGCTACTAATTGAATTATTTTCTAGACCAACAATGCACATTTTCTCAATCAACAATTACTCTCAATGATGAATGTTTATTTGCAAAACAAAAACTCATTAAAATATAAGAAATGTGTTGTTCCTTATTTACACAGGTAAACTATACAAGTAGTAGTGAACCCTTCATCCATTTCACTTATCTTGCTACAAGGAATGAAACACAAATTTAGAATGTAAGAATGGTTCAAGTAAAAGGACAATTTAAATACCATAATTCATTTGTCTGCATGTGAAACTATTACTATGATCATCGCATACAAAATAAAATAAAATGTTTGTCTAAATGATATATAAAACCATTTAACTGAGAGCTTACAAATAAGCTTGATTGCAAATACATATAACAATCTTAAGTCTCAAGAAAATTTAAAAAAAGAATACACATGCATCTTAGAAATAATTCCCATATGCTACTGCTTCAAGCTGTAATTTCCAAGAGTTCCATGACAAGTAGCAATGTGTGAGAATCTCCCCCCCCCCCCCTCCCATGTGAAGACATATTCTAAAGGATTTGGGATGTCATAAACTAAATAGCTTTCTTTTCATATCCAGCATTAACTTCAGACTGCTTTCATCAAAGTTGGGGCTGAAGTTACATGAAGCACAACGAATTTAAAAGAGCATTAACCTTATCTTTACATCAAGCATGAAAGAGGCAAGTGACTTGCTGCCGGTCTGTGCTTGCTGTCATGCTGGCAAACGCAGGGGTTTCAGCCGATTTTACCTACTATTGGATTTGAACCAATGACTTTTGTCGTATGTGCGATACTCTAATAGCTTAGTCAAGTAGTCAAGTTGAGTCAAGTCAGAGAAAATAGACCCCTATAAGATAAGAGAAAGCCGCGCAACCAGAGTTCCCCTACTATATAGGGGGGGCAGAAGGCTAAGAAAGAGAAAGTGTTATCACTATACGAAATTCAGCTGCGGCTAGCACGCTAAGATCAACCACTTGGAGAACGTGGAACCTTTCTTTCTCGGTCGTTAGTCTTTCTCTTTGTGGATTTCGATTCATGCGGTCATTCTCTGTTGCATTGGTGTTTTCACTCTCCACTCTCCACCATAACAAAAATGTTTCCACTATATCTCAGGAGTCGTCAAAGAAAGTACGACGGGTCCAAGTAGGAAAAAATGCACTAATAGGGCATACAACAATGAATTAATTCATTCAACAAGATTCGTTTGGATCGGACCAAGATGAATTGGATTGGTCTTCACCCAGGGGGGAGGTTTGGAGGGGACAAAAGCTCAAAATCTCCAAAATACTCCCATTCTCCCGAGGTATGGAGCCAAGTCGGTCAAGTATAGCGCGAGATTAATAGCCTAAAAAACAGGGTCACCACTCATGTTAATGAAGCATCCACGTTAGGAATGAACGATCCGGTCACCTTCAGGGCCGGACACAACTGTCATGAGTCTCCTGAACATTCTGACAATTGATGTCTTCTTGTCACTTTCGCATTACCTTTGGCTAGTGGTTCATCAATCATTTCTGGATTTCTTGAATTAGATGTTTGTCTTCTGGTAGGGACATAAAGCAGAGTTCGAGGAACTATGTTTTATTCCCAAACTTATTAAATAGATATTAATACGGCGAAGCTTAACTTTGTATCTCCCGACGAGCATACTAAAAAAGGAAGCAAACTCGACTGGGGATGCCAAAGGGTCTATATATTGCTCCTCCGTGGGGTAGGGGGAAAGCGTTAGAGGCGACTTGAAAAGAGAATGAAGACATCGTTAGCATCACTACAAAAGTGACTTGAAAATATTCAAATATCAAGTTGTGTACAACCTACAAAAGAGAATGCTCAAATGTGCACTAAAGGCTTTACCACACCAACAAAACAAAACAAGAATAAGAACAAAATTTGCAAGGTTGTTTCCGAATAACCTAACTCAACATAAACAGGTCCCATAAATTGGCATCACGAGCTGAAAAATTAAGACGTTATTCTTCATGAAAGAGGACCGCCTGTCACTAGTTGATAACTGACCAACCACAGCAGCATAAGATCTGATTTTCTTTAGGATCGTCCTCTCGCTTTGACGCAACATCAAAGAATGATATAACTTCCTATCTTGTCTGTCACATATTGTCTTAAGGTCTTCTTCTAAATGACTTGAACCATATAAAACTTCATGCATATTTGCAAGTGATACAACAGAGAAAATGAAAAAGTTAATCTGAGCACCCTCAAACTTAATAACGTTTTCCCACCAACCTTAAACCAAATTGCTCAAGCAAATATAGATATTTTTAAAAGCCTAAAACTTTCCGTACTTGTAAGGAATCATGACCTGTAGAATAAGGAACAAAAGCCTAAGACTCAAACTTCTATTATCAAATATTGCACTCAATTTCAACATTTCAAAACTATGAATCAGTCAACAGAATAATTTTGATTTAACAGATCATTAAAAGAGAGATGCCCAACCATGTCAATGCCAGCTAAAATAGCAGCTTAGACAGAGTATGTATAACTAGAAAGTGGTGTAGAAGTAATTCTGTCTAGATCCTCCCAATCGAGATGACAAAACCGTGACATGCATTTAGTAATATTAGTAAAGGTAAGACAGTAAAATATCAGCAAATGGTTTTTAAAAAAAAAGACAGTTTTTCGAAACAAATTTAAATTGTCGGAAGAGAGATTACAAAGAAATCAGAATTTTTGTCAGTAACTTAGTTGAAGAATAACAGTTTCAGATGATGCATGCATATTTCATTCTACCATTTCCATCAGAACAAATTTTATTGGAGCTTTTAGGTGGGCCACTTCAGCATAGCTCAACTGAGCATAAGATTTGGTTAAACTTAAAGGCCAAATCAAAGAGATAAATGAAGCAAATGATCTACCTAAGTTAACATTGACTATATGTTCAACTTTATGTGCAAGGCTACAAAGTGAAGAAAAATACTTGCCTGGTCGCTGCAAGTCCAACATTATGAGGAAATACTGTACCATTGTAACATTGTTATGGCCATGAACAACATTAATGTCATAAAACATTAGGATACCCAATCTACTAGAAAGAGAAGCCTTCTGAAAATTATTTATCATGTTAACCCAATCTTCAACATGAGCATCTGAAAGCGGCACACTTCCACCACCACTTAGCACACTTCCTCTGCAAGTTACTCTGATCATCAAATTTTGAATAGTTGCATGAAGTAGAGGTTTTTCAATCAATTATTACTTGTGACAGCCATAGAGAGAGAAAGCAAGAGGTGAATGACTCTATAGGCTACCTCCAAATAACATGTCTACCACTAAGAAAACTTCACAAAAATAAAACAAAAACAAATAGCAAGTAAATAGTTTACTTCAAAATCTGCAGATTAAAATCACCCTCAATCCAAAAGGCATCTAATAAATTTTGTTTCCTTTGATATTATGGGTTCCTGTGAAGTTGGTAAAAGTGAATTCTAAGATAATGAAGGAAATCTCAACTAAAGATGAACCTCTATACAAACAATAAACTGATACAAAGTTTAACAGGCCAACATGCTATAGCATTTCTAAATATCTAAAATTATAGATAAAAAAAACACAAGCGTAATAACATGGACCTGTATGAGAACAAGCGGTTTATGCGACAGACCAACCTACAATTAAGAATTGTATATTAAAAAAATAGATGCCAAACGAAAGGGAAAACGAAAAATAATCATCAAACTGCTACTTACTAACCTGTACAACTACCTGTTGGGATGCCCATCTTTCAGACAAAGTTAAAATTCGATCCTGTTTGGTTATTCCTAGTCGAATATGATAATTCTAAGATTGAGCTTGCAAATCATACCTTGTAATGTGCTAACTATAAGTTGAAGTTTTGCTTCAATATATTTCAAATGCGCATCTACCAACAAGTTGAAGGGCAATAGAAAAAGAAACGCAAGTCAATATTATCACATGAGCACAAATCAATAACACAATACATCTGCAAGGACCAAAAAACACATTACCACTTCCAAACTAACCCCATTTCCCCCATCAGACAAGCACTATCACCTAAAATTACCCAAAAAGAGACAAAACACTACCAAATAACAAATTACATTTTCTGTTAGTCATAAATGAGGCATCGACCTATAATTTTCTGTTAAAAATAAAATGTAACAAATAAAAAATATTACACACTTTAAGCTAACGGTGATATGATCAAATTACATTTATGCTTATTTGCACAATCACTCAGTTTGTTTTCCTTTGGTCCTTCAGATTTTAAACAAAAATGTAATGAGGTAATCCCAAACCTGACATTCAATAAATATGAAATAAATTTACAACAAACAAACACTCCTTTGAGGTAGCAAACTTTAACACATCAACCAAACTCCAACCAGATAATATCAGATTTAGTTATTTCCATCACTTGCCACTAATTCCATTTACAATCAGGTAAACCACTAATCCCACTAAACGATCAATTAAGGGAATTTCAATCCACTAAATAAATGATCCATTAGGAAGATTAGTAACAAGAGGATTAGCTATCCAAATACTGTAAGTTGTAGCAAACAAACTAATTTACTTAAAAACGCAGAACCTAGAAATCAAATTAAAGAGAAAGAAGGGGATTGCTTACCTTCCAAGTCTGAGAATAACCAAGAAAGAGTAATTGGACAAGGAAAAAATGAATTCTTGCACTGAAACAACAATTCCATTTGAACACTTAATAAATATCTAAAATGTAACATTTGAATGTTCAATAGGAGGTTACATACCAGTGCTGCAAGACATAGGAGGATCCTTTCTGTAAATGTTTGCGCTCCTTAGAAATATGTTTTGAACCATTAACTCCCTGAGTATGAACGTGAAATCTGAAACCCCAAACACAAAATAAATCAAGAAAATTTCAAGTATAACAAAAGCTTTTAACTAAAGCAACATTCAAAAGTAACCATATAAAACTTATAAATCTTGAAAATGTGTGAAGAGAACAACTTTCAAATCTGGAACAAACATCAACCAATGTCTCAGATTTGCTTAGACATGCTGAAATAAAGGCAAAACTAAGGGAAAAACACACTTGAATTGAAGCTTGATGTCGATAGGTTGAATCGACCTTCCAGACCTAGATGAAGATGAAAAGATCTTGACGAGACTGAAACAAATCTAGATGACATGGACGACGTTGGACTTACCTCGACGATGTGGACAAACCTTGACGACGACAGAGAAGATGAGATGATGATGAACACATGGACGACATGGGCAAACTTTGACGGCGGCAGAGAAGATGAAATGATGATGAACACATGAACGACGTTGGACTCACCTCGACGACGGCAGAGAGATGAAGATGATGAGGAACAGAAATAGTGAAGGTTGGGGGAGAAACGAAAGAAAAAACTAGGGCTTGTTTAAGGATTACTTTTTCTTTTAACTTAGAGAGAAATGAAAATGGGAGAAGTAAAATTTGGGAAAAAAAGTTGAGGAATGAAAACAATTTAATTAAAAGTTGGGGAAAGTGAAGCGCCTTTTTTAATTCAATTACTTGACCGGTAAATGTCGTCAAGTAAAAATAAATTATACTTGATGGGTAAAATTCGTCAAGTATGTAAAAAAATAAAAAAGATTGATTTTTTTTCTTTTTTTTGTTTATTCTTGACGGTTTTAACATTACTTGACGATTTTTTATAAAACCGTTAAGTAATGTAAAATAAAAAGTGTCAAGTAATGTCAATTTTATAGTAGTGGATGCCAAATTTCTCAAGCACTACTACAAAAACAAGTTTACTTGATAGTGAAAAACTGTCAAGTAAGGGTTTACTTGACGGTTTTCAATCCGTCAAGTAAACCAGTCTCAAGAATAAGTTTTTTTTTCTTGACAGTGCAAAACTGTCAAGAATAAGAGTTTACTTGACAGTGAAACACTGTCAAGAATAAAGCTTTACTTGACAGTTTTTCACTGTCAAGTAATCCAGTGTCAAGAATAAGGAAAAAATTAATTTTGACGGTTTTTTACTGTCAAAAATTTGTTATTCTTGACGATTTATCACTGTCAAGTATGATGCAATTTTTTTTAAAAAAATTAATATTTAAAATTTATTATCCTCATATAATTATACCTGTATATGCACATTTTTTTCAGTCCTAAAATAATATATATACAACCAGTGAACAATATTGTCCATTAACTTCAACACTAATATTAAACT
>JBBPDJ010037060.1:0-11685 GCA_037974625.1 Cucumis cinereus
TAAATAGGCGAATGAATTTTTAATTATTTGTCGTACGAAAGGAGAGAATGAAAATGAGGGATATTGTAAGGGTGGAAAAAAAATAGTGTAAGAGAAAAAAATGAGTGTTGATGCTTCATTTAGGTAAGTAGTTTTCACATCTCTACCAAAATATAGATTTGATTATTTGGAGACTAATGGCATTGTTGATGCTCTCATCAAAGGCTGTTTATCACCATTTCTCTGCTTCTTTGCTCTCTACTTTTCTTTTTATTGGAAATTCTCTCTTTTTATCCATGCATTCAAATTCTGATAAATTTTCTCTTTTAAATTTCTTTTACTAGGTTGAACTTCTGGTTGCATTGTATGAGAAAAATGACAAGTCCTCCTTTGTTATCCATTATGTTTTTTTTTTCTTTTAGTTTTTGGTTTTGGATGATGTCCTTATGTCTTGCTTGCTGTTGTGATTGTTGGAGAATCATCAATAGTTGAGGTTAACCATGATTATGGCTATTTAATTTTGCTGCTAGCTGGTTTTTCACTGAGGATAATGTCTTTCTTGGATCATGTTTGTTTTAAGACTTAAAGTGTCACTTTCAGTTACATGTTTTGCACTACTAATTGAAGTAAAATTAGATTTCTCTTATTTTGGCTAGGGATAGAAGAATCTCAAGGTATATTCTCTTACATCATGTGTTCTTCATGTTGAATAAAGTAATTTTGGTATTTTTTTCTTAACTCTTGGAAGTTCATTTACTCACATTCTACTATAGAAATTTTTTAAAGAAATACTTTTTTGTTCTGGTGGAACCAGTTTAATGGTGGCAATAGGTATGTGTTACACTTTTTCATGTTATTCTATGTTAGAAATTATTGAAAAGTGTGTATTTTGCTAATTTTATAAGGGGTATTTTTATTTTTGCAATGGACCTGGTTAAAGGTCGGTAAATGGTAAGTTTACTTATAACGAAACTTCTACTTGGTTATATCTTGAAACACTATACAACATTAACTAAACTAAAAACTGTCGTTCTATTGTAGGACTTGGTTTGAAGGATGCCTTTGTTTGTACAACTCGATTGGGTGTATTTGATGCAGATAAGTATGTCTGAAACTACGTTATAAGTATTGAAATGGGTACTGTGGGATAGTGAAAGTTGTAAGTAACATGTTTCTGACATATAGTGTTATTTGTTTGTATTTTCACTGTTGAACTCAAAGAAGATATTGTTTGCTGCCCCCTCTCCCCTTCATGCATATAGGTCAATTTGTTTAGGTTACAAATGTATTAGAATATTGATTTCAATAAATTTCTTCCTTCTATTTTCACTAATTAGTAGCATTTTTTCTCCCTTTTTGTTGAAGTTATTTATATAAGAGGTACTATAAAGTGTTAATAAATGTAAGAGGTCATGGATTATATGTTCTTAAGTGGTACTCATACTATTATCTGGCTATATTTCTTCTCGAAGAACTTCTGACTTTAATTATAGGACGTCATGCTTAAAATATAGCAATTGTCCTAAATATTTGTCCATTTTTCATCATGTAGTTACCACCAAAGGTTGCTCTGACCGAAACATGTCACATCTTAAGATTGAAAAGGTAACAATAACACATCCTTCAAACTCAAAATATAAATTGTACTATTTAGAACTTTCAAAGATCTTCAGCAAGGTCACCATGCTTTAGAGCCATGAAGGGTATGTTTATGACTTTCAGAAAACTTATTAGGAATTATCTTTTGGATAAGCAACATTATTTAGGTATTACATGTGTTTATATATATCATTGGTGATGGAATTGGTTATAAATTGAACTAATGTGAAGAGAAATATTGTAATTTGTTTACGGCTGAGTGAATGAAAGTACTCAAGAGGAGAGGTTTCAAATACTTGAATACTTAGGGAGCTATGATAGTTCATTTCACGCATTTTAGCATCCCCTTAGTCTTTAGAGTTCTATCAACAGTAATTCATTATATAACAGACCATATACACCAAAGTTTGATGTGATGTATAAGTTTGATGTGAGGTACTAAAGTAATGTTAATGTATAACTTTGATGTGAGGTACTAAAGTAATTGTAATGTGTTAATAATTCCTTGGAGGGATTGATGTAGGTCATCTTTTTGGCCTGTTGTAGCTTTGAAGGGAGAATTTTTCTATCCTTCTTGAACTAGTTGGTGTTTTCTTAATATTTTCTCCGTAATCGTTCTTGGTTTGATTACGTTGTAGACTTGCGTTTGATTATCAATATATTTATACACTACCGCCTTTGTTTCGCCTATTGTAGGACTTGGTTTGAAGGATGCTTTTGTTTGTAAAGTTATATAGATGTATTTGAGGCAGATAGGTATGTATTTGAAGCATAAATCTATTCATTAAGTAATGTTTTCAGACACTACTGCCTCTCTTTCGTCTATTGTTGGAATTTTCTGAGTTTCAGGTTCAAGGATCGTACTCGCCCCCCTCTACATCGTTATGTTTCTACGAATACTTGTGTTCCCCCTATTGTGCATATTTTAGATAAATGATGTTTTACTATGAAATGAAAATATCGTTTTTGTCCCCCTTTGCATATAGGTCAATTGATTTAGGTTACAAACGTGTTAGATACTGATTTGATGAAGATATTATTTGGTGTCTGCTTCCTTGTTTCATATGAATACTTCTTTTGTCATTAGGAAAGTCAAGAAAATATTGTTTGTTGCCCCCCCCTTTGCATATAGATCAACTTTTATAGGTTTCCCCTTCCCTTGTTCCATACGAACATTTCTTTTGTCATTACGAATGTCATTCAACTGATATTGTTTGGTGCCCCCCACCGTCTTTGCATATAGGTCAACTTTTGTAGGTTACGAAGTCTTAGAATACAACTTTCATGAAGATATTGTTTGTTGTCCCCTCCTCTTTTTGCATATAGGTCCATTGGTTTAGGATACAAACGTGTTAGATACTGATTTGATGAAGATATTGTTTGGTGCCTCTATCCTTGTTCCATATGAACACTTCTTTTGTCATTAGAAAAGTCATGAAAATATTGTTTGCTGCCCCCCCTTTGCATATAGGTCAACTTTTATAGGTTAAGAACGTGTTAGAATACAAATTTAATGAAGATATTGCTTGCTGTCGGCTTTTTACCCCCCCCCCCCCTTTGCATTTAGACCAATTGGTTTAGGGTATATAAAAGAGTATGCAAACTTGTCTTCTCCCAGGTTGTGCATAATGTCGTATGAGAAAAAGTAGTTGTTGCCATGCGATTGACTTACAAAAGTACATTGTGTGTGATTTGACCTCCATTTGGTACATGTATGACCTCTAAATAACTTGTTGCATGAACATCTGTCATACTTACATGTTAATTTATATCGATATTTCAGGTATTCGACGAAATCTTGGAGCGTAGAAGCATGACACGATAGACAAGTTGAAGTTGTCATTTGTTAAGTTGTAGTTTGTTACTCGTAGAAGCATGGCACGACGAAAGGTTGTAGTTTTTTAAGTTAAGTTGAAATTCTCATTTGTCTCATTTGTTTCATTTGTGTCATTGTATAAGGAAAAATATTTACTTTCAAATGTAAATTGACGCTTCATTATTAATATAAGGAACATTTTCGATTTTATGATTACTTTGCTCGCACTATTTCTTTAATGATGACAATTACAATTACTTGTCGTCAATTGTAATTCTTGACAGGAAACAGAAAACATCAAATATAGTCAATACAGGACAATGAAATTCGTGTTGCTATAGAAAATTTAATGACACAAAAAATGTGTCGTACCCTATCAATTTCTAACAATAAAAAAATGTTATCAATAAACATATATTGACAGAAATTTAATGTCACTGAAAATTAAACTGTGACGCAAATAAAGTGTCGTGAATAGCACATAATTGACAGAAAATATCCAATTTCGACCTCAATGATGACAATTTTTTCTCTTGACGACAACGTTACAACGAAACATTTAAAATGACACTAAATAGTAAATAATGACACAAAACAAATGTCACGCAAGGATAAACAATGACGTATTTTTCGCGGTGTCGTTAAAAGTTCTATGTTGACAGTGGATACAAGGACGCAAAATATGTGTCACGAATTCTGTTCGTGACACGTTTTTTGCATCGTTATATCCCAGTTTTCTTGTAGTGCTAAAAGTTTTCCAATTTGTTATACAAACTTGTTATAAAATTTTAAATATAATACTCCTTTGAACAACATGCAATAATACCAATTCTCCACAATTTTACATGATGAATTATGTAAACTAACTTTGATAATTTTAGGACTTCGAGTAATATCAATCTAAGTTATAATTTTCAAGTTACATCAAGCAAACGATGAACAAAATTAGTACCAAACACTAGGTATTACTAGTTTGCAAAACAAAAGTTCCTACAAAAGGTTTTTGAAGCATGAAACTACATTTTTAAACAGAACTATAAGATACCAACCAAAACTCTTTCCATTTCCAATCGAAGTTAACATTAAAATCTTGTATAGAAGACCATATTTGCATCAAATTTGACAAATAAAGAAGTGAAATATGTATACATAAGAGGAAAAAGAATTGAACAAAACGAATCAAAGTCACTCAAACTTGTAGCAAAACAAAAGTCCTCAAGACGAGTAAACGGGGAGCAACAACATTAAATTCCATACCAAAAGGACCATCAAACCACAATCTAAAGACAATAATGAAGGAGGGAGAAATGACAACCATATTCTACAACAAACACACCAAAACCACGATCGACATTTAAAGTACAAGTGTTACACCCTGAGTTTAGTAGGAGGACATGAATGAACCGATATCAAATCTGAGTGAGAGTGATCTTAAGGACTTGAAAGTAAGGTTAAGAAGACTTTAAAAGAATTGAAAGTTACTACCTATACCAACAATGTGCACTTTCCTTTTCGGTGGCTCAATCATAGGAACTTCAAAATTAAGCGTGCTTAGCTTGAAATATTTCTATATTGGGTGAATTCCTAGAAAGTTTTCAAGGAGCATGTGAGTGAGGACAAAGTATGCTGAAAGGACCCGTGTTGGTTTGTGAGGACAACTTTCACTCTAATAAGTCTTTAAGATAAGCTAGGATGACATTTCCAAGTCACAGGAAACGCAAGGGAACGTCGAAATCGTCAGCTACTGAATTTGGATTTCGAATCTTGGTTCGAATCCTTGGCCTAGAACATTAGGGAAGGTATCAGAGATGAATCTGCCCCAGTAAGATGTGGTTTGAGGACGAACCAAGCGGAAGCTGATGGACATGTAACATCCCGAGTTTAGTAAGGGGACATGAATGAACCAATATCACATCTGAATGAGAGGGGTCCTGAGGACATGAAAGTAAGGTTAAGAAGGGCTTAAAAGAATTAAAATTTACTACCTATACCAATACAATGTACTTTCCTTTTTTATGGCTCAATCATAGGAACTCCAAAGTTAAGCATGCTTAGCTTGAATTCTATGTTAAGTGAGGTTAGTGTCAAGTCGTCGCCCATGTTTTTTTGTCCGCTTCGCATCGCTTAGTGTCAAATAGTCGGCCACATCGCTTGACGCAAGCTGTCGGATCTGTGTGATGAACGCTTCCACATCTGCACCCTTGCAAGTTTCGTGTCGTGCCACCGACCTAACCATTGTCACTTCGTCGTGCCATCGTTGTGCCACCGTCACAGTCGTTGTGTGGGTAATGTTTTTGGGGTTTCATTTTGAGTTTTTGAAAAACCAATAAACAATAGAATTGACTTTTAAATAAGACATTTTCTTTGTTTACTGAATGTTAATTATAAGCATGTTGTTGGAATTAATTCAGGGTTTTCCCTATGAATTAATTGGAATTTCGATGACAAAATTGGTACGATTAAAAGAGTTAAAGTTGATTTTAATTAATAATTTTAATGAAAAATTATTGATTAAAATTGAATATGCTTAGGGTTCGAATTGAGGATTAAATTTCAAGCGAGAAAATTTTAAATAACTTAAGGTAAAGGATTTACTACCGGATACTCAACATAAGAGTAAGAATAATTACGTGATGAGTTGAGTTAATTTATTATGTGATGAGCTGAATTAATTGATTATGTGATGAGTTGAATGAATGAGTATGTGATGATATATTAGGATGGTTTGCCATGGAAAAACGTATGAGTTTATGTGATGATATGTTTTTATGTTTTGTTATGGAAAAACCGTAAAGCATGATAAATATGTAATGTGAATGTGAATGTTGAATTAATTTTCATATATATGCTTATGGTAATTTGGAATGAATTTAGACAGATGGTAGCTGTTAACTTTATCTATTAGGCTAGTATACCTTGTATGTATGCCTGATCCTTCGTGTTCACTAGACATATATGAGTGTTCCTCGGGTTTACTAGAAATCTATGGGTGTTCCTTTGAGTTCATTGGACAGATATGAGTGTTCCTTCGAGTTCTCTAAACAAATACGAGTGTTCTTTTGGGTTCACTAGACAGTTATGTGTGTTCCTTTGGATTCACTCATATGTGTGTTCCTACAGGTTCAAATAGACGTATGTTCCTACGAGATCACTTGACTATGTGGCACATGGTATAGGCTTAATATGAGGTTAACAGCTCACCTAGTGGGCTCAATAGTGGGTCCCATATTTATTTTTTTTATACTCACTCTTTTCATATTTATTTTTCAGCCAAATGTAAGAGAAAACAGACGAAGGACAAGGACCCGTGGCCATGCCATTGGAACTGTTATGACAAATGCTTTAACTATGGTTTTTATGATAAAATGTTTTCAAGATGTTATGAACTATTGATAGACAATTTTTATTTGAATTTACGAGTTTTTTTAATGTTTTACTTAGCGTTCGAATTAAATCAAGTTGAGCTTTTTTTTTTTTATCTTTTTATTTGAAACATTTTTGCTCTCTGAGATTGTTCTAATTTATTTCTCTAGAGTCAAACTTTGCAAGATTTTGGTTTTAAGATAAAGTTTTTATTTAAGTTATGGCTTCAACTTAGTTAGAAAAGTTTGGTCGTTACAGTTGGTATCAGAGCCTAAGTTTTTATGTTCTGTAGACTGACTTATGATATAAGTCGATGACAGTTGGTATCAGAGCCTAAGTTTTTATGTTCTGTAGACTGACTTATGATATAAGTCGATGATGTATGTTCTCTGGTTAATATGATTCATTCGTCCTTGCCAAGTATATTTCTTGTAAGACGTTTATGGATATATGTTTATGACCTTGCGTCTATAAACTAGAATAATATGGATTGTCTATGTGACTGAATTTCTAAGAAATTGTGTTGGTTGTTAGAAACTGATGCCATGCAGAGGTGCTAGAAGGGGTGGTCAATGTGGAAGAGAAGCATGTCGTGGTTAACCTGCTGAACATACTACTAATCCTGACATACCTGTCACCCAAACTTATTTGACTGCTTTGTCAACTCAGCTAGAACGGAGGTTTAAAACTATTGTAACAGAGGCATTCTCATAGTTTTAGCCACCCCAAGTTGCTTATGTTCAAGGTCAAGCTGCACAATAGAACCTGCCAAACCAGGTGTCTGCACAGGTGAAGCATTTGAGGGACTTCAGAAAGTATGATCTTTAAACCTTCGGTGGGTAACTCGAATATCCTACTAAAGCCGAATTATGGTTGCCATCAGTTGAGACCATCTTTTGTTACAAGAGATGCCCTGATAACCAGAAGGTGAAGTGTGCAGTGTTCCTGCTCAGGAAGATAAGTGTTATTTGGTGACAGTCAGCTAAGAGGATGTTGGGTGGAAATTCCAATTCTATTATGTGAGACCAATTCAAGAAGAGCTTTTATACTAAGTTTCTCTCTACTAATCTTAGAGATGTCAAGCATCAGGAGTTCTTAGATCTGAAGCAAGGCCAGATGACCAATAGTATCATTAGGAGTTTGATGTGTTGTGCTGTATTGCTCTTGAGTTAGTTGAAATAGAGCTTGCAAGAGCTGAGAGATCTATTAGAGGCTTAAGGAAAGTTCTTTGAGGATTTATGTGAGCCTTTAAGCCAGCTAGCCAAGCTGAAGCATTGCATTTGGTAATGGATGCGAATGAGCAAGAGGATGATATTCAGGACAAGCCATCAAGGAATGGACCTTCCTCGAGTCAAAAGAGGAAAGTTGAGCAGAAGCATACAAAGGTTCCACAAAGGAATCTGAGATTAGGTTGTGCACTAAGGCACTACCATCAGTAGTTTACTATGGCAGGTGGTACTGTAAGAGAGAGGCCCTTATGTACTACTTGTGGAAGGTACCATATGGAATGTTGTCTTGTTGGCACTAGAGTTTTCTTCAAGTGCGAGCAAGAAGGGCACATGGCTGACAGATGCCCTAATAGGTCAACTAAGACTAGACAGATTCAGGCAGCAAGTACTTTCCATGATAACAGGAACATACAACAGGGTCGAGTTTTTGCCACTAATCGACGAGACGCCGAGAAAGAAAACACAGTAGGAACTGGTACGCTCTTAATCTTGGAGCATTATGCATTGATATTGTTTGACTCTAGATCTTCTCATTCGTTTATCTCATCATTATTTGTGAAGCATGATTGTTTAGAGTAGAGCCTTTTGACTATGCATTATTAGTATCTACTCCGACTGGAAAAGTCATGTTATCTAATGAGAAAATTAAGGCATGCCATATAGAAATAGAAAATCACGTGTCAGATGTAACTTTGTTAGTTCAGGCATGCGTGATTTTGATGTAATACTAGGCATGGATTGACTAGCTGCTAATCATGCTAGTATAGATTGTTCTCGCTAGGAGATAGTTTCTAATCCTTTTAAAAAGGCTAGTTTTAAGTATAAATGGGTTGGACTGTGATCTTGTCCAAAGTGATTTCGGCTATGAAAGCTATCAAGCTGCTTAACTAGGGTATTTGGAGTATCTTGGCCAGTGTAGTAGACACCAAGAAACCTGAGGTTCCCTTGACATCTGAACCAGTGGTGAGAGATTATTCAGATGTTTTTTCAGAAGATCTTCCTAGTTTGCCACCTCACAGGGAGGTTAATTTTTCCATTGAGCTAGAGCCAGAAAAAAATACTATATCTAAAGCTCCAGACATAATAACCCTAGCAGAGTTGAAAGAGCATAAGATACAGTTGCAGAAATTGTTTGACAAGGGTTTTATTCGACCAAGTGTGTCCCCATGGAGTGCACCAGTTTTGTTTAATGGATCAATGTTGTCACGCTCCAAATTTCCAACCTTAACTCGAGGTCGTTACTTAAATAAGAACTCATAATCTTAACAAAAATACAGCGGAAGTATTTTTCACAAGTAACAACATCACACAGCAGAAGCCTTTGTCAATAAAGTCTCCAAACACATGGTCACTGGTTTTCCCTATCCGTCGCTGGTTTTCTCATACTTACCTGAAAAATAAACATGAAAAGGGTGAGTATAAAAATACCCATTAAAGAACCCACTACTGGACCCACTAGGTTAACTGTTAACTTTCTATTAAACTGCACACTACAATCTTAGTCCCAAAAGCAGCTAACGTCCCACCTACCGAGGACAAAATGGCTAATAGGTAAAGTTAATAGCTACCATAGTCTCAAAACACGCAATCTTAGTCCAAAACATTCATAAGCACACGTATGAAGTTTAGTTCAGAAAAGAGGACCACAAACACCTCACACCTTTATCATGTTTTACTGTTAATCCATAGCAAACCACAAAGACATATCACCACACAACCCCATTGGTTTGTCCATAGCAATTTGTCCTAACCGATCATCACATAGCCATTCAGTTCATCTAAACATAGATAACCCATCACCAACAGCTAACTCGGGAGTTAGTCCATTCAGTTAACTCAACCCATAACCCTCACCAGCAAGTAAGTAAACCATTTAGTTAACGCACTATATAATTCAGTATCAAGCACACCAAACATGTCATGTAAGCGTTCCACACCGTTAAGCTTGACATACGAATTATGCATTGATACTTAATAACCCGCTTATCACATAAACCATAAACATCCAGTTGTTGGGACCACTAGGTGACCGTTAACTCTCCCTAATGATTTGTACTTTACGACACACAGTCAGGTGGTTGAGTAAGGACAAACATGTCGAAACAAATTGCCACACAGGCTTGTTAACCGACCCTGTCAGAGCAAATCGCCACACAGACTTGCTATCAGAACGGATATGTCAGAACAATTCGCTACACAGGCTTGTAACCGACCTTCAGAAACAAATTTGCCACACAGGCTTGTTAACTGGTCTTGTCAGAGCAAATCGCCACATAGGCTTGCTATCTGACTCATCGTTCTACCACCGAGCACAAAAATTATTAGGTAAAGTTAACAGAAACCATATCCAACAATGTCCACAATTTAAAATGTAAAGCAGTTACATCCATAACCCTATTCCACATGGTACAGTTAACATGCTTTACAAATTCCAATAGTATGAAAGGGCATGCATAAACACCACACAATTAATCATACAAATACCCAATCATCATACCACAATATAACCAAAGAATCCAATCGCCATATAACCAACATCACAACCATGATGCACAGTGTTATGTTTAAGGTGTCCCATAACACCCCTAAAGCATAACCACATACAGTTCAACAATTGCAGAGAGATTTCACAAAACAAGCAATCCAATCCACCTTCCACACCTTATGCACCTAAATTGTGGATTCAGTAGAAGTCATCTCTTACACATCCAATTTTAATTAATAATTTCCAAAATATTATTAATTAAAATAACTCAAATACGTTAGCTAATCAGTCGATTCATTTATCGCATAATCCCACAATTCAGATGTCACATAAATAGTTTCATAAATATAAATATTCTTATTACTTATCGAGGAACCAGTAGTAAGTCTCTTACCTCAAAGTGTCGTTAATACATTGGCTTGAGTTTCTCCCTCAATTTGATCCTATACATAAAATATTTAATTAATAATTTTTTCATAAAATTATTAATTAATTTTAACTTTAATCATTCGATAAAATATTTTAAACTTACCAATTGGTTGTCGAATTTCAATCCAATTCACAGGAAAAATTCTACGAGTTAATTCCTCAATGAAGCTCTAAATCAAATCTATACATAACAATTTAATTAACAATTTTTCCATAAAAATTATGAATCAAATTTACCCTTAAAAAAGTTCTTTAATCTTACCGATTCGTTGTCGACGCTCCAATTAGTTCGTAGGTGAAATTCCTACAAATTAATTCTAGCCATAGCACCAAAAGAACCTTCAATTAAACAAGTATAATTCCGAAATTAATTTTCAATTAACTTTATTGGGTATCCAAAAATCCAAAATAAATACATAATACTTTATCCATATAACTAACGGCGACGACCGTGAGCGACAACGGGCAAATCAAATTCGGGAGATTAAATCGAATCGGCGAACGAAGAGGCGTAACGGTTGAAATAAGAAAATGTTGGAAGCAGACGAAAAAAAAAAAACATAGAGGAGGTGTGCGGCGGCAGTGAAGGAATTAAAAGTTTTTTACAACTATCACGTTTTTCGATGCAACCCTAAATTAATAAATAATATTATTATTATTTATTAATAATAATAATCATCTCTTATTATTATTATCATCTTCTCCAAATTCCACCAAATCAAATATTTTTTTCCAAATTAAATAAATCTTTTCCTTTTCCTATTTCAAATCAATCAAATCTTCCT
>JBBPDJ010037061.1:0-11678 GCA_037974625.1 Cucumis cinereus
TTCGGTTCGGTTTGAAATTTAAGCACAAACGGTGCGGTTCGGTTTGGTATACTATTTTTTTAAAAAAATTCGGTTCGATTCGGTTTGACCCTCAAACAACAAAAACCGAACCGTTTCCACCCCTAATTCAGATAATTAATTAAGGGACCTGCAATAGTTGAGCAAAAAAATTTGAAAATGAAAAAAGGATTTACTATAATTTTCATCTTTAATTTCTTTTTTTTTTTGTTGACCAGTTGAATTTATACGTATAGAAAAATAAACTATATTTTGTATGTTTTATAAATATTTTTAGATTTTTTTTCATATTTTCACTAAAATAAACTACAATAAAAACTATATTTTTTACCTTTTTAACCTTCCTTCACAAAATCAATTTTTTAAAAATTTTGAGTTTTAATTTTCTAGCTTTTTGGTTAATAAAACGATTAAGTTTGAGTATACTACATTTTAAATAGAAGTGTGTTTTTCTTATGTTTTACTTTTACAAGAAATGGTATTTGAATTATGAGAAAAATTGTTGGAGGAAAAATTAGAGAAATTAAATTTAAATAGAGAAATTGGATTAAAAACTTATATTTAATTTTGTAGCTCTAATTAATACAATGATTATAACTCAATTTAAATCGAGGTGTTTTTTTTACAATAAATAGAGGTGTCATTTACTACTGTAGAAAAAAAGTTTTTTAAAAAATATATATATAAATTATGAGAAAAATTGTTAGAGGAAGAAATAAAATAAATTGTATTTAAATTATTAATCAAATATTTTAGAGAAAAAAAAATTTATTTAAACTCTTTGCAATGATAATGACACTCATATGGTCTAGCTAAATATATGCAATCTCTATATGCATAAATAAATCTTTTTTATCCTTTTGCATTTTAAATCAACATACTGTTAATATATGTAAATATTCGTGTATTCCTATTTTGTAGATATTTAATTAATAACAAATCAAAATATTATTGATTAAATTCTCATGGGCGATAATTTGAGGTGAAAGTAGTTTTTTAAATGCTATAAAATAAATTTCAGCTTGAATTAAAATTAAGACTATAATAGTTTGATTAGGTAAAAAATAATATTTTGCATATGATTGTATTAATTTTTCCTTTTTCATATCTATAAAAAATATCAATTATTCCTTCCCCTCTCAAATCTATATAAAGCAATATTTGGTTATTGTTTCGGCACCAGTAGAATTTTCTTCTACGCCTAAGAAGTGTTAAAAATAAGTATAAATACAGGTTTAATTTCTTTAATTTAGTTAATTAACTGAAAAAATAAAAATAATTTCTTAAAAAAATATCAATCTCCTTTGTCTTGTCCCCCTTTCAAAGAAAAATATTTCCCATGCCAACCAATTTCCCTTTTTAAGATAGTATTTTAATTTTAAAATCGATATTTTCGTCATTAAATTTGTATACCATTATGAAAATCATCCTAAACAAATAGGAAGATTAGTTTTATAAAAAAGAGAATAGAAGAAAAAACTATGGGAAGAGAAATTCAAAAGGAGAATGAGAAGATGTGTGCATATTATAGTTAGATGCTAACCTATTTGAATTTTATTGTTTCAACTAATTAAGAGTAAAACACTTAACTACATATGTCAACCGACAACAACTAAATGCATATGTCTCAATGGTAGACCTCGGATTCACTTTAACAAACAAAGACTCTCCTTTTACGTATGAGCCACTTATTCTCTATTTTTAGTTTATGTATTCTATATGATCTACATATGTAAAAATTCTACTTTTGTCCGACCCCAATGTCCATATATGGAACTTTTCTCTAAAGTTTCTTAGCCTTTTCCATGACAACACAAATAATAAGATCTTTAAACCTTATAAGTGAAGAACATAGCAATCTCTTTTAATTAGGATGGTAGACAAAGAAGAGAGAATATAATTGACATTGTTTCCATTCATCCAAAAAAATTGTTTTATGAAAAAGAAAATAAGAGAGAGATGATGGGGAGAAAGAAAGAGATTTGTTTTATAAAAAAAACTATATCAATAACCATCTTTTAAGTCTCTTAAATTCCAACTTCAATCTTGTATTATCTTTTAACTAAACTAACTCCTTATATTTTCAATTATATAAAAATATAATTCAACTAATATAAACATGTACTATATCAACCTCGAAGTCTTTAGTCTACCAAGTACCAAGTAATACTTAGAATTAAATATTCATACTTAGAGATTTAATTTCATTTGTTTGTCCCGGAGTACTCACATGTTATTAGGTGGTTGATTTTAAAATTTTATCTCCACTATTTGTGTATTACAAATTTACTATACTAAAATAATAATAATAATCTTTCCATTTATATCTATATCTACATCTATACTATATATAAAAGCTTTGATGTGGAGAAACAAATTTTCTATTTTTGAAAAATGGTTAAATCAAATATTTTCGAAAAGTGGTTAAAACAAATCAAATATAATGTAAAACCATCAATTCAAATATCAAAACGGAGGGAATTCGACCCCTTTCTCTTCTGAAACCATTAGATTGCAATCTCACAACGGATAAAAAGGCATTGTATTCAACAATTCGACTACTTTATCTATAAATTTCGATAGGTTTTGAATCAATCACTGATATTCTAAATTACACTGAATTAAAACAAATGATATATGAATTACATTGTATTCGATCAATATGCTATACATCAATCCAAGGGTCAAACAAGAATATTTTTTAAATGTGGCATGTGTGTGATACATTTTTGCCAAAAAAAACTTATTAACCCAGAATTTTGTCATAACTCCAACTGCCCCCACGTTTTTGCTTTCCTACAATTATTCCTTACAATCTAATATCTAACACCTAATTATCCTACTACATTAGTTTGTTCAAGTAATTATTTTACAAAAAAGTGTTTCATTATTGAATTAGTGTATAAACTTGAATAAGTGGTGATATAAAAAACCCCTCAAAGTGGACAAACCTAGTAAAAGTCGAATTAAGGTCCAATGTAACCTTTTGGGTTTTTTTAATTAAATTAAAATTATAACACTACTTTCATCTATAAGTTTCTTTGTTTTGTCATCCACTTTTCAGGAAAAATAGTTTTTAAATTTTTTTTGATCCTGTCTAATCAGCATCTGAAAAACATTCAATGTTCATATGACCATGATCTTTATATAAGATCTCACGATCAGGTGCAAACTTAAGGTAACATAGAATTTGTTGTACTGCATCCCAATGTTCCACTGTGGGTGAGGCCATAAACTGACTCACAATGTTTACTGAATAAGTTATGCCTGGACGTGTTACTATAAGGTAATTTTAACTTCCCAACAAGTCTTCTATATCTCTCAAGATCCTCAAATGATTCTCCATCTTTTAATAGTTGTAGACCAGGCATCATCGGAGTACTGCATGGCTTGGTCCCAATTTTTATGTCTCTAATAGCAAACCAAGCACATATTTTCTTTGTGACATAAAAATACCCTTCTTGCTTCTCATTACTTCAATGCCCAAAAAATACTTCAGCACTCCCAAATCTTTAGTGTGAAATTGACTTTGGAGGAAAGATTTGAGAGACAATATACTTGATGTATCACTGCCGGTTATAACAATATCATCAACATATACAACAAGTAGAATAACTCCACTAATAGTTCTTCGATAGAAAATTGAGTGATCCGATTTGCTTTTATTCATTTCAAATTGCTCGAGTGCTTTACTAAATTTTCCAAACCATGCACGTGGACTTTGCTTCAACCAATACAAGGATTTGTGAAGGCGACACACTTTATCATTCTCCCCCTGAGCAACAAACCAGGCGGTTGCTCCATATAGACTTCCTCCTGAATATCACCGTGGAGAAAGGCATTTTTAATGTTCAGTTGATATAAAGGCCAATCTTGAGATGCTGCCATAGAAATGAATAACCTGACATAAGTAAGCTTAGCAATAGGAGAGAATGTATCAAAATAGTCAACCCCATACGTCTGAGCATAACCTTTAGCCACAAGGCATGCTTTTAAACGAGCTATTGATCCATCGGGATTAACTTTAATTCCAAACACCCATTTGCACCCAATAGCCTTCTTTCCTGCAGGAAGAGACACTACATCTCAAGTACCATTATCATCTAAGCCATTCACCTCTTCAATCATCGCACTGCGCCACCCAGAATGAGACAAGGCTTCATGAACATTCTTAGGTATCGGACAAAGTCAAGAGATTTAACAAACGAGCATGTAGGAGATGATAATTGGTCATAAGATATAAAAGACACAACAGGATAAGTGCAAGAACATTTACCTTTATGAAGAGTAATGGGAAGCTCATCACTCGGTCTTGAATCAGATAACAAAGAGTTTTTTGGGACAGAACAATCACCTGGAGGTTGTTGCCGACGAGAGTAGACTTTAGATATTGGTGGATGACTAGGGGCAGACTCTGGTAGAGTCAGATCAGGGGAGGGAGTTGGAGACGTGAGAATATAAAGGAAAAGATCATCCTTCTCCTCCCCCTGACTTGTACTAGGCAAGAAGGTAGTAAAAGGTTTATCCTCAAAGAAAGTAACATCTCGAGAGACAAACTATCTATTCAAACTTGGACAATAACATTTGTATCCTTTTTTAACACGAGAATAACCTAAGAAAATGCACTTCAAAGACTTGGGGTCTAACTTTGTCAAATTAGGACGAACAACTCGAACAAAACAAGTACAACCAAATATTTTAGGTTCAATAGGAAACAATGGTTTTGTTGGAAAGAGAATATTATAAGGAATCTGACCATGAAGAACAGACGAAGACATACGATTTAAAAGAAAACAAGTGGTGAAAATTGTGTCAACCCAAAAATGCTTTGGAACATGCATTTGAAAGGATATTGCTCGCGCAGTTTCAAGAAGATGCGCAACTCCATTTTGGAATGGAGTAACAGCACAAGATGATTGGTGAGTGGTGCCATGTGTACAAAGATACGAATTTAGTGCCTCTGAAAAATACTCACCAACATTGTCACTTCTCAATGTTTTAAGGCACACACCAAACTATATTCCAATTTCATCATGAAAATTGCATAATAGAGTAAGTAATTCAGAACGATTTTTCATAAAATATAACCAAGTCATGCGAGAGTGATCATCAATAAAGGTAACAAAATATCGAAATCCAGTTTTGGACACAACTAGACATGGACCCCAAATATCAGAATGAACTAACTCAAAGGGAGAGTTTGTCCGTTTATCAACTCTAGGACTGGAGTTAAGATGATGAAATTTGGCAAACTGACATGAGTCAAAATTCAACGAAGACAAGTTATGAAACTGAGGACAAAGCTTTTTTAAGACTGAGAGGGATGGGTGACTAAGACGACAATGTCAAAAGGAGAAACAATTCTAGAACAAGAAACAGTTATTGATGTCGATGCTCGGTGATCAAAACTGTAAAGTCCTCCAGATTCATGTCCTTTTCCAATAATCTTCTTTGTTACAAGATTCTGAAACAAACAATAGCCAAGATAGAATAAGATCCAACAATTAAGATCACGAGTGATTTGATTAATAGAGTTTAAGTTAAATGACAGTTGAGGTAAATAGAGGACATGTGACAGAGAAAGGGATGGGGTGAGATTTACAGTGCTGGCTCTAATAACATAAGACTTTGATCCATCTACGAGGTACCACTGGTAATGGATGTAGATGACAAAATTGTAGAAAATAATTTGGAATTACTTGTCATATGAGTGGTAGCATCGGAGTCTATGACCCATTGTGTAGAGGAGAAAAAGAGACAATGATTCATGTTACCTGAATTAGCAATGGTTGTAATAGGAGCACATGTTAATGATGAGAGAGATGCTTTCGACGAGTTTTGGTACTTTTGAGATTTCGTACGCAAACTATGGATAGATGGAGCCAAATCCGACATCACTGGGGATCTTGTTTGGCTATAAGATAGTAACTACCGCACCAACAAAATAGAACAAAACAACCACTAAACACACCAAACCAGCAGCCACCAAACCAAATGAGCAAAAAAATAATAATAATAAAACAGCCACTAAATAGAAAAAAATAGTCACAGAACCTACAATCAACCGAATTTTCTCCAATTATCGTCACACCCAAATGGATTTCATTGGACCCGAATGCATAACTAACTGAAAAACACAAGTGGAGACAAAACCAGCTGACGGAGCACAAAATAAACATCTCACGCACTCCCACGCGTTGGCGCGTGGATCTTGCGACAGAGGATGTGGCAGCTTGTGAAGCTCACTTGCAGGTCAAATGGTTGCAAAAACTTTAGGGTTTGGTAGATCGGTCGGTGGGCTTCTTTTTTACCTAGGCGGTGTCTTCCGACGGTGGCAGCGTCTGGCAGCTCACAAAATGAAGACGGCGGCGTTGGACAAAAGTATAAACCCACCCCTCCACAAAAGCCCTAGATGTTACAAAAGGGTTTTAAATTTTCAAACCCTAATTTTCTCTAAAGCTCTAATACTATGTTGCTGTTAGAGCCAAAAATAAAATAACTTCATACTTCATTCTATGTAATAGAGTTCAATATATATAGGCATACATGGAAACCCTAACTAAAGACTAGTAAATTACAAGGACAAAAGTCTAATAAACTCCTATAGTTACATATATACTATAACAATGTATATGTATAACTTATATGAAGTTATTAAGAAATCGTTACTGTTCCAATATGGTTGAACGTATATGCGAATACTCATTGTGATTTTGCTTTAATGTTTTGATATGGATGAGCATGTCAGATGCTTGTGGTGATATATGTATAATGTATAGCATGTTGAGGAGTTGTTGCTTGTCCTGTGTGATTAGCATGTTGTATTTATGATTTTTTGGCATAACATTTATGTTGTGAGCGTGTTATGATTTTTTGGCATGAAACATAGTCTAGAAAGCATAATTATGGTTCATGGATTGTAGTGAATTCATGTCTTGCATGGCACGATTCGTAATTCGTGCGTTGGATTTTCTTGCAAAGCATACTACGTAATTTGTGTGTATATCTTGTAGAGTGTGTTGCATTATTCTTGTATAGAGTTTTTGTAGTGTAAATTATATGTTGCTGCATGATATAGTGTGTAGGACATTATGCTTTAATTAGTTCAAGAACTACGAAACACATTAACTTTTGTTTTAGATTGAGGTTTTACTTCATGTAACCCTATATTTATGTTTGACTTAAATAGAGCATTTTATTTAAATGTAAAATTCCATTTTTGATAACGTACAGTTTGAAATATGTAGCCTTTTAGGTTTGGTAGTTGAATTAGCTTTGAGTTGCGTCATTAATTTGAGTCTCGCTTTAAGTTTGATTTTGAGTTTAGAAAATCGTCTAATTATTTTATCTATTTAGGTGATTAGCTTGTGTAGGGATATTTTAAGGTTGTTTGATATTGATGTTCGACTTAAATAGAGCCTTTGATTGCAACTTAAAATTACAATTTTGATAACATACAGTTTTGAAATGTAAACCTAACCCTTTAGGTTTGACTGTTGTATTAAACTTGAGTTGCGTTATTAGTTTGAGTCTCAGTTTAAGTTTGATCTTGGGTTCAAGAAAGAAATCGTTTAATTATGTTATCTATTTAGATGGCTAGTTTGTGTAGGGATGTTTTATGGTTGTTTGGAATTTATATTCGACTCAAATAAAGGCTTTGATTGTAATGTAAAAGTACAGTTTTGATAGCGTAATCCATGTGTTAAGCCGAATTTTATTGGCATTAAGAACCTGTGAGACATTATCAAAAAAATCATATCGCAATAAAGGAAAAATAGATAAAAGTGAGTCGTGTCATGGATGTCACTTGCATTGGATTTTGAGAAATACTTGTAGCAAGTGTATTTATATTGCAATAGTTTTTCTTCTTATCTTAATAATTTTGCTTTCTAGCAAGTGTACTTAAAGTTTGTGCATCACTTTAAGTACCACTTCATCCATGCCACATCATCTATATGTTAGTCAACTATCCAGAACGGTTTGAAACATTTTTTAAACCTCATAAACAAAAATGTCCATTTAGAAACCTTAGAGATAAAAAAAATATATGTATATTTATTGAAACCTCAAGAACCAAGAGTATATCTTGCCAAAATTTCAATAGAATTGGAGATAAGGCTGACCGATTTTCTAACTCTTCTACAAATTTCCCATAACAAAATGGGATATTAACGTCAAAATTCTAACTATACATGATTAAGGTCACTTTAAGCTTTTATACAAAATCTAACTAAACTCATCTCAGCAAACAACATATCTAAAGATCTTCCTTTTTCACCTCCATCAAAACATTTAAATGGTTTTAGTGCTTGGGAAGTTTCAACTTGGATCGGGTATATCAGCACTTGATTGTTGCAACGTTTAATAAAAGAATCTAAAGTCTTTTGCTTTGAATTTGGACTGCTACTTGTAATCGGTTGTTGCTTCACTGCTACTTCCAATGTGTTCTCTTCCCCATCCAGTATCTAAATTTCACAAGTTCAAACACTAATTATGAATACAAACTACAAAATCAGAAATTACAACAAAGTTTAGATCTTATTTCGATCTTGAAATGTTCATGTTGATCGATTTCATCTTTATTTCTGAACTTTCAAACGTTATATTCTAGTTCTGCAAACTTTGATCTCTATATTTTTGGTTCCATCCTATTTTGGTCTATGTATTTTCAATTGCACCTTCCAATAAATCTTAGTTTTAGTCTATGTGCTTCCAATAAATATTAAAATCTAATCTTCAAAGTTATAATTGGTTAAATAATAATAATTACCATATCTTTTCTTTTCATTGTATTTCAACAGTATGGTCTAATTTGGTTTTTTTTCAATTTCTCTCATCTCTCGAAGGTTAATGTATTTTTTTTTTAGCATTAGTCTCTTTGAATTTATTTCAATACAAAGTTGTTTCCTTTAAGAAAAAAACTATAATTTTCATATAAAAAAAGATAATTGTCCATGTATTAAAACATTTAATAAAGGAATGCTTATAGAGACCATCAGTATCTTTAAAGGAAGAAAAAAAAAAACAAGAACGAGGCCTAGTCTCAAAATTTATTGAAAGTCTTTTAGCTTAACCTTTTTGTCAAAGTGAAGGGACTAGAAACTTTAACGGTTTAGAGACTAGCAATGAATGCAAAGGTGATGAACCAAAAAATAATTTAAACCTTCAAAATTTTATTTGTAAAAAATTAAGGATTGAGAACCATGTTACCTGTCCTAAATTCTCTAACTTGCTCCGTACAAATCCCTCTAAAAAGAAAATAAATAAATTACTTTGCCCTCAGCTATCGTTTAGCCAATGCTCAAAGAAACTTACCATATGATATATCATTGGCTGTATCATTTGCTAGTAGATAATGTATGTTAACAGATGACACCTACAACAACAACGCAACGATGTTGAATCAGAAACCAGTAATCGCCCAATGAGGATTAATATTATTGGACTTGAAACTTATAAAACATATTGCATGTGCCTACCTGTCCAATTCTATGAGTCTGATCTTCAGCTTGAATCAAATAACCTGGAGTCCAAGAAAGCTCGGTGAAAATAATTGTGCTCGCAACAGTTAACGTTAGCCCAATGCCTCCAGCTTTAATAGATAACTGCAAAAATTTTAATCATCAGTCACCATTTTAATTTCCATTTAAAACTAATATTTAGAAACTGTTGAATGTTTTGGCAAAATGAAAAAAGGTACCACTGCTACTATGATAGAATCTTTCTGCTGAAAGTCTTAAACAAGAACTTGTCGCATTGCTGGAGGAGTACCGCCGTCGATTCGAATGCATGTTACTTTCTTTTTCTGGAAATTAGGAGTTTATATAAGATCTCAAGCAACCTCAAACTTGATTCATAAACTGAAGGAGATATACAGTCCCTCACTTGAAAAAACTGGTGTACAACATCAATCATGGGCTAATGATGAGCAAACGCCAGAAACTTTCAATCTGCCTGTGGAAATTATTTTTGTTAAGAGTTCAATCATCAGTGAAATTTTTAGGAATGGCATGCACACAGAAGTCCAAGATTTAGAGACTGGTAAAAAGAAAAATGACGAGAAAAAAGAAACAATAGCCATGAGTAGATTTGACAAATCCATGGGTTGGAAGAAACTAGTTTAATTAGTTGTAAAGTAATTCAGTTATATCGCGACCTGACCATTTGATTGATGGTTAAGGCTACAACTTCCTCTAAGAGACCATTTTTAAAAATAAAAAATAAAAAAAGGCTTTGGACAATTCTACAATTTCCCTAGGTGTAAAGCTTAAGCCATTCACATAACTGCAAGCTGGTTCAGTACAGAGTGTACACACATTGGGTGAAAGAGAGCTAAGAAGAAGATATATTATACAATAAGAAAGAAAAGGATATCTCAATCACAGTCTCTGGATAATTAAGAACTGCTGGAATTTTGTCTTCAGAAGAATCGGTGTAAATCTGGTTCCATTACAAAGTTGGAGACGTTAAGCAAGGGAAAACTTTCAAAGTTATTCAATAAAGAATATCAAATTATCTGTACAAACCTCCATGCCGAACTTATTAGTTACTACTACAATCGAACTCAGGAATTATAGTTATCATGTTAACATTTAACATGCAATAAAATAATTAGTTACCTTGTTAATAAGATTCTTTTGTTAAAACTTCAGCGATACTACCTCCTCCTCTGATCAGCAGGCTTTGATTTTTCCTTTAACAACCAACATGCAACATTAGTATAATAACCTTGAATTTACCCCTCCCCTGCACAAACTTATTCAGAGTAGTTTCTTCATAGTTAATTAATTAATATTGAAGGTTTTGATTAAGTTTGAATAGTTATTGTGTAGTTAGTGTAAGAACACAAAATTTTAAGATGTTAGTTCAGAGTAGTTTTTTTTATTGTTTCCGCTTAGTTGTTTTTTTATATAAAAAAAAAATACATTGGCTGATTATTATGCATTTATTCCTACTTTGATTATCCGTGTCATTTTTATTGTTTGTCATTATCTTCAAGTTACAAGTTATTTTTAAAAAAAAACAACCCAAAACAATCATCCAAATAAGTTATCTATCTTTTTTTTTTTTCATATTCGTGACTGGGACCTCGTTAGCATGCACCTCAACGGTTTTCATAGGTTGTCTTACTACATTTAGTGACTAAGAAACTCAAATGACATTAAATTCGATGTAGGTGACCACTATTGCTTGAGAGTTGAACCCATTGCCTAAACTCTTTATTATTTACATCGACCGTTACTGACTACTAAACCAACTCATGACAATTCTAAAATAAGTATTCTATATTGCAAAACAAAAAATAGTTTTAAAAAATTCTAAACAGTGGCACCTACACCCTTGTATTCTTCTACAGTTGGCTTGCAACTAGAGGATGTTTTTATCTTCATATGTCATTGTAGCTCTTTTGTTTTTCCCTTTTTTTCCTATTATTATTATTATTATTTAACATTAAGCAAAACAAGTTATTAAGAGTCCATTTGGTAATATTCCAATTTCCTGTTCTTTGTTTCTCGTTTCTTGTTTCTTGTTTCTTTCATTTTGAGGACAAGAAACGAGACTATGTTTGATAACTATTTTTGTTTCCTGTTTCTTAAAAAAAAAAAAAACATAAATATGTTTGATAATTATTTCTTGTTTCTTGTTTTTTTTCTTTGCAA